>JAJGRW010002208.1:0-20010 GCA_025461045.1 Carex parvula | reverse complement strand
AGTTTGCATCTGCTAATTTTACAGTATGTCATTTTATTTTGTGATTAATATATGTCAGTTTTGTATTTTGCTATTAACTATGTCAGTTTTATAGTTTGCATCTGCTAATTTTCAGTATATAAGCCTTATTTTACAGTATGTCAGTTTATTTTGTGATTATATATGTCAGTTTTATATTTTGCTATTAACATATGTTAGTTTATAGTTTACATCTGCTAATTTTACAGTATGTAAGCCTTATTTTACATGATATAGATCGATTACAAATATTAATAATTGAAGAAAAAAGAGAAATACGAAAAAAATAAAAATGAAATTTTAAAATTTAATATCGAAAAAATAAAATTAATTTTGATGCAAAAAAATTAATTTTGCACAATTTTAGGTTTGTTTTGAAACCTTCTAGAAGCCGTCAGTTTTTCAAGTACAGCCGGAAGTACAGTGGCTTTGCAAGTTGCTAACTGTTTGCAACTAACTTGGGGACCACTTCCAACTAACTTGGATTGTTGGACTTTTAAACTTCTTATTATACATGATTTGTCGTTGAAGTTACAGTATTGGTTGCAGAGTTTTACAGTATTCGCGCAAGTTAAATGACAGTTTTTTTGGGGAAAAACTGGGGATTGAAGCTTGGGGACAATTAGTCGGATCCTATTTATTTAGTTCATTACAAAATTCAACAATTAAAAAAATCTATAAAAATAGTTAGAATGCCTCTACTCTCTGTCTCGGAGTTTGTGCAAACGACTAAATAAAAACATAGTCTTACAAAAACATTACTACAAACATTTATAAGCAAACCCTAAAACAAAATATATAGTTCGGACCGAAATGACATTTCGGTCTGGGCTAAAAAATCATTGGACCGAAATGGCATCTCGGTCCATGGGTGTTACACAACGGCTACACCTGTTTTTTGAAAAGCTGTGAAACCAATACGGACCGAATTGTCATTTCGGTCCGAAAAAAAAATGGTGGACCGAAATGTCATTTCGGTTCTTATGATTTTTGTAAAAAAAAAATAATTATGTTAGTTTCATAAATTATTATTTTTAATTCTGATTTATAAAAAAAATTCGTCTCTAGCTACCTGCACACATCAGACCTGGCATCTCTGCACACGTGCCTCGCTCCACACGCCTTGCTTCATATGCCTCCATACAGATTGACAATTTTTGGTGTTAAAATGCATCAATACATAAAATAAAAATAAAATAAAAGTTGTATTAAGCAGGGGCTATGACTCCGCATACAGATTGACAATTTTTGGTGTTAAAATGCATCAATACATAAATAAAAATAAAATAAAAGTTGTATTAAGCAGGGCTATGTTGAAGAACCGAGGTCAATTGACTCTATTTATTTTCAATTGATCTAATACACAGCATAAAAATAATTGATTCTTATTTATATTTGATTTCTATTGCTTAAAATTTTATATGATTGATCTTCATTTATATGATTATTGGTGTTAAAATGTATCAATACCTAAAAAAAGTTTGTAATAATGAGTGGCGGATCTATGATCTATGTTTGAAGGAATATATAGGGTCAAGTGAAATTATTTTTTTCAAAAAATTATACTTGTACATTATTTTCCTATAATTAGAGTTAAATATTATTATGGGTGCTGTAAAATTGATCACCATACGCAACATGAAAATAAATATGATTGATTCTCATTTATGTTTGATTCCTATTGTTTAAATGTTTGGCTCTGATTATGATAATAAGCATTTGAAAGATTTATAAGGTGGGTAACCATTTTCAGATTTATAAGAAAAACCACATGATATCTTCTATTACAGTCTGAAATTTACTAAAACAGAAAGGTGAATAATAAAGATATATTCGTTCATCAAATTCGGAAAATCTCAACACATAACACAAACGTTGTTATTCACATCATTTTTATTCTAAGATAAAATGAGATGAGCACATACATCTTATTTTATGATTTTTTCTTTAAATATTATAGGCTATATGTTTAAATTTATTTTTTAAGTACTATTTATAAAAAAATCGGCAATTCTTATTCATATTTATTTAGACGCAACTTATTGAATGTTCTCTGCTCACCAAATGTTTACAAAAACTGCTTGAACTGATCATTATACTCATGCTGTACTAAATACAATATTTTTCAGAGGTATATATACAAAAGTACCCCTATTTGAATAGTGGACCAACCAACACTCTCCAAAGATCCAATTCCCACAAGGCTGCTCATCTCTCTCTCTCTCCTTCTTTCTCTCTCTCAACATGGTAAAGAGCTTTGGTTTCACTTCTTTCTTCACTAAGACAACCAAAGATAACAATGAACCTTGGCCTTCATGCAAAAACCAAAATATTGACTGTGAACAAAACCTAATCTTCAATAAAATAACCGAGAGCACGATGCAACATTCGACTTATCGAAAGACGTAGTCGGCTTGACTGAGTCAGACCGATTGTTCTTCGAGCCGGGATATGGTACCAAATCGATAATGGAGGCGGCAGGGGTAAAAGTGGCACAAAAGAATGTATAGGTACAGTGATTGGTTCTTTCAAAAGGAGGTGTAGCATGCCAATGGGAATCAAAAGACCCATACAGAGATTTAGAGAATCAAATTGAGCAGATGGTAAGGGTTCATGGAGTGAAGGATGGGGATTGGTTACAAGAGATGCTTGGTTTGTACCTAAGAGCCAATGGGATGAGGACACATGGCATTAGTCTTGGAGCATTTGTGGATTTGCTAATGAGCCTTGCTAAATCTCATAATTATAGTAATTTATCTAACCATATTTCTTCTTGTTCTTCTTGCTCGTGCCTTTCTTTGAGATTGAGAGGGAATTGAAAGGAGATGAGGTCAAGCACTAGTATTTTATGATTTTTTTTCTTTATTATTTGTTTCACAGAGTATGTTTTGTATGATAATATATAGAGTGATGATTAATTTCTAGATTAATTAAGTACATATATGAGTGATAAAATAAAATTATATAAATATAGTGTAGAGATATATATCTTGTTCAATTTGTTTTCTTACGCAAAGGGTATACTTTACGGATTCAGCACTTAATGATAACAACATAAGCTTTATTTAAAAAGCAAGAGAAGATCAATCATATATTTGCTGAGAGATGCCTAGTTTATCATTATTAGAATTAATGAACTATGCTATTACGTAAGGCATATAGGATGTTTCTCTTGTTGCTTGTATATTTTTTTTCCATCTTAGTTAACATTGAGACGCTTCGATCCGGCCAATTGGAATAATCCGGTCTTGAATGATGATCATCATACATAATTTGATCTTTTTTAATGCTTAAGCTGCAATTTATAACTAAACAACATATATAAATACTGCTTTGGTAGATATAATCCATTGTTTATTTATGCACAATGTCACTCGATGGAACTTTCTGCATGTTTTTAAGTGTTGGAAATTAGAGTAGTGAGTTACAATAATGGAATAGTATCCCTATCGCTAACCGAAAAAACACCTTTTTGTTGGTAGACCTTCGCGGATAGTCACTTTTAACCCTCGCGGATATTTTCTCATTCTTGTCAATCTGATGAGATATATGCTTGGATATATTTAGACTTTAGAGGAATTGGATTAATATCGAAATAACTTGTATCAAACCTACACAGATAACAAACAATACGGTGCAATTTTATATATAGACCCGTTATAATACTAGTCTAATTACGTTATGACATTTACAATTCGATAGAGTTGTGTTGCGGGTTCCGTTATAACGCATCCGGTTCCCATTACATGCTGTAACCCAAGCCAGAAAAACTGCATGTTTTCCAAGAGATTGTGTTACCGGTACTCGATTACAAGGCTATGGTTCCGCTACACATTTTAAAACAGGTCGAAAAAACTGTGTTTTCTTGAGGGTTGCGTTGTAATGCAACATGGCCGAGAGGTGTTGTTTCGCTTGGTATTTGATACCAGAATGATCTTTCAACACCCCATTCCTATCAGAAACAGTTTCATTAGGACACCCCTTAATTAAGAGAGTCTAGAGAGAGAAACGAGAGAGAATTCCTTCTCGATTGAATCGCACGATCAAGGAGACCAATTTGTTGCTGTTCAAATCAAACTTGGCTCCTCTCCTTATACAATACTGTTTCATGACTAATTAGTTTCAAATAAGATGGATAAGTGCGAAGAGTTTTGCGTTGACATAGATTATTTATTGATTGTCAATGAAGTTTTACAAAGCTACTTAAAAATGAAGTATATATATAGCTTATAACCCACAACAGCTCTTGAAATCAAACTCCTCAAAATTTGAGACACTAGCTAGATCATTGGTACAAAACAAATTGACATATGAAGAAATGATTGCAATCTTTAATTTCTTGCTATAAAAATATAGCACTACAGAAATTGTTAAGTGGAGCAATTATATAAACAGAGTTTCGGTTAAGCATATAAGTTTCTAAGAACAATATATATGTTTGTGAGATAGACATATATATGGATCAATTGACAAAAATATAGGGGGCCATGACCTCATGTGCAATTAATTAATACCTATGGAGTATCCAAAATCTCTTGTTTGATTGTAGTCATATGCAAACAGAAGTGTGAGTTTGAAAATTTCAGAAATCAAATTAGAGACATGAAATGAAATATTTACCTTAATTTTTTGTAATAAGTATTTCCATAACAAATTATAGACATGAAATGAAATATGTACCTTAATTTTTGTCATAAGGATTTCCATAACAAATTAGAGAGACATGAAATGAAACAAACTTTTTGTAATAAGAATTTCAATAATCAACATTATCTTTTCTACATATTTTTACAAAAATTGAACATGTATATTATGTGAAGAGCATATATACTTCATAACCATTTGTACTAAACTTATAATTCAAAATATACAAAGTATACAACTAATGTCAAAATATAGAAATAACTTGGGGCTAAATTAAAAATGACTAGAAGTAGGGAAACAAAAAGTTTAAACGTACAACTTCTCTTTACCTTTCTCACGAGTCAGAGACCCTGTCTTCTTTGAGTGGTACCAATTTAATATTTGTTTCTGACAATGTTGTTTCTCTCAATTTTATAATACTGACACTTCCCTCCAGTACTTTTTATATATATATGTGTAGTATACAAAAGAGGAACATTTAGTTGAAAACCACTCATTAGTAACAAAGGTAATACTCTTTGTGTTGGATAGCAGGTTTAGAACCCGGATGAGGAATAATTTATAGATATAAAATAGTTGGGTAAATTGACCTCCAGTTTCTTTTAAAAAATGAGAGATATTTTTTAGTTAGACTTATTGTTTTATATAGTTAATATCGAAAGAATTTGTGTCATTCTTTATACTCAGAAATTTCTTTATTTCAAAGTAATTTCTATTTTGAGAGATTAGAGATGTATGCATTTGTGTATGTATTGGATAATGATATCATTTTCGACGTATTTGATTCATCTTTGTATTTATGCTAGTTGAAAATAAGTTGTGAGTGGTCTGCGCGAGTTCATTAAATCAACTCTCTTCTCAATTTATATATATTAGATTGTAAAGATCACATTTTTTTTTTGCTTGGACTTAATTTATTATCTTAGACATTATGATTTAAATATATAACTCTCAAAATTATTGACATATTCATGATCCCCAACAATTTTTTACGCTCTTCTTTGTAAGTATATTGTATATAATAAATGTACCTCTAAATAAGTTAACAAATTCAAGAACAAAAATTTCATGTAGATACTTAATACCTGATATAGTTTCCTAGGAACTTAGCACCCTTAGTGTATAAATTTCATGTGATCATACAACACATTAAATATATATATATCCAGTTCTCGTCTGAAATGGAGAGGAGCAAATGGTTTGTATCAGAAACTGTGACCGAACTGTGGTAGGCTGGAAGTTAAGAGAGGAGAGATATAGTGGTCCAAATGCTAAAACTGGCCGGATAGAAATAAATTGAGATTAATGAGTGTGCACAAGCATCCAAATGGATCCTGTCACACACAAATACACACAAATGAACAGTATCATGAAGCTGCTACATCACCATCATTTCATTTATTATCAACAGTCACCTGCAACTGACATGTTTGTTGCATGCAATTTCTTAAAAAAATATTCAGATTTTATTTTGAGAAAAATATGTTTTATCTTGTCTCTATTTAATAGAAAAATATATGAATGCCATATGTATGATATATTAATATATAATATATAGTACAAGTGTTTAATCAACTTGGAAGTTGGAACTAACTATTAGTACCCAATTGAAATTAAGCTGGTATGAATATATGTCTACAAGTAAAATTCACATTACATTAATTGTTATTTGAGTGCACTACAAGCTAAAAGTAAGACAATAATTAATGATATCTGAATGTATAAAATATGGGTACATAAAAAAATTCGTCAACTCAGATTTCTTTTGTTTTACATTTTTTTACTTAGTTGATTTCACATTTATTTTAAAAAAATCATGGGTTTGGATAGGTTCATAACTTAATAAAAAAAAACTAAAGAGAGACCTAATCCTATTATTGCTGTTGTTGGTGACATGCTACGAATGTAACAGTGTACCTTTGAATTCTGGCAGCCTGGCATGCATGGATATATTTTTGTCTGGTGTTAGTATCACATCACTTGAACAATAAATATTTTTTCATGAGACAAAAACTTATACATTGAATTGATAATTGTATAATCGATGAGAATTAAACTAACTTAAAAAAAATCCTCTCTTTTTATTTCATTTAGTATCCATACATGTAAAATGGGTTTGTTCACCGGTCTAGCCATTCTATAATTTATACATTTATACAAGGCTTGAGTTGTTGAGAAAATTGGGCCTGAAATATTATGTATATGTAGTAAATGCATATACAATGGGTTTGTTCTCAGTTCCAAAGAAAGACATGTTGATACACTGCTGATTGTTCAACTTTTTCCAGAAACTATGCAATTTGAACCTGACATATAGATGGATAGAATTTTTTCTATTACATCTCTATTAAAATATAATTTTTTTTAAGAAAATAGATAGGATTTTTTAATATATCTAAATTTTAAGATACTTTCTCTATTTTCTTAAAATCATTTATATATTACTAGAAAAAATTAAAATAAAATAAAATAAAAACTGGTTTCGTCAAGTAGGAATTGTACAGATCCAAACTTCTGAAATTATTAGGATCGGTAAATTCCTACCGATCTTTCTATCAATAAAAAATCTGATGTATTCTTTCTATTTATTTCTATCTTTTTTATTAATTTATATAGAAAAAGAATTCTCTTCCAGTAGTGGCCTCCGTACACATTTATTACCTACCTTACTAGAGGATATGCACTCTACCAGTTACCAGTCAAAGTCGTTTCCTGTCTTAATTTAAAGAAATACAAAACAGTCATAATTAATCAACTTAATTACCTCGCTTACGTGTTTTAATTGGTTTACAAAAGATATGATGTTGCGGTGTTCAGGATTCTCTCCGAACGAATTCAGATCAACTGCAATACTGACTCACTACAATAAAATATTTGATTGTTAATTTCAACTCGTACAAATTTATACGAAATGCAATGAAGTGTATATGGGAAGAATTTTCAAAGAAGCTCCGAGGCTGATTATTTTGCAAATTGTAGAGGAACATTTTGTGAGAGAATTGGGATTTATATGGCTAAAGTGCCACGTGTGTCAAAGAAAAATTAAGCTAATCAGATATTAAATCGGTACGAGTTGGTTCCACAGTATATGCATTTACAATTGATAAGCATGACAATTTTGTGGCACTTAAGCGTATATTTATATTTTTCTTGTACTTATTGGTAACATCTGACTAGATTTGTTTAAACTAATAGATGTACACTGAAGTACATGTTCGAATGAAAAAAAAAATAATCAATTGGGAAAATCAACAACTAACAATTCCAGAAAGTAGAAACAGTAGACAAAAACTGTCAAACTATTCATAACCAATATAATATTGTTATTTGTTAAGTACTCGGTATACTAATTTAAGTGCCTAGAGCTAAATTCATGATTTAAAGTCTACAATTAGAATTATATACAACCAAAAAAATATTAATGTCAATATTTCTGATAACTAAATAATTATTTGCATCAAGAAAAATAATAATTTTAACAAAGTTGTCTTAACATCAGGTTTTAGTCATAATTTTATGTAGAACACAACGCTGATAATTTCTGATAAAATACTTTATCATATGTTTATCCGTATCAATTCTAATTTGCATCCTAGGCTTTCTCATGAGCTCCAACTTTTGAATCACACATTTCTGCCCTGGAAAAGAATGTCGACTCCAACAAAAAAAACTTAGGGATCAAGAAAACTATTGAACACATAATACTATTTAGTAAATCTTAAACTTTATCATCCAACCTCTAGAGAAGAGCTATAATTTTTATCTCAATATATGTTTCAATCTCCTATAACAAAAATCAACAATTTCACCGAAAAAACTACTTCTCAAAATTAAATCTGGAAAAAATTTAAGAAAATTTTTACAACAAAAATGCTAAACTCAATGAGTTTGAAGGAAATATTGACCATTTTTTTTGTGATTATGTATATTATATTTCATGAGAAGATGTATATAGTAGCAAGACAAAATATCAGATAGTGCATAGTATTCTCCAATATCTCAATCAAGTAAGATTAGAGCTAAAAATAACATTATCTGTCAGAGCACAATATATGTATGTATGTCTTTATTTGTTGGGAGGAGTCATTGATCTATTTTCAGATCTCCACATTGTAATAGCTAATTTATATATCGTCTCAACTTTACAAATTAGATAAATTTATTTTTAGTAGAAATAGATCATTAAATGAGTGTGATGAGCTACAAATTGTATGCATCAAGCACATGAATTTCATGTGATGTACAAACTCAAACATTAATTGTGATGCTTTGGTGGCCACTAACAAATAGTTTTTTTTTACTAGTTTGGAAGGCAAAAACTACATCAACAATCAAATTAGTATAAGATCAACATATGGGTACATATATTGGTCATTTTGACTACACCATTATAATTATAATTTTAGAACTCATGTTTGTTGCATGAGGTACTGGTTTTTACGGTACGGATAAATCTTTGACTGTGTATGGGTTTGTTTTTGCCGAATTTTTGGTTATAATATTTTTTTTTTTGTGGTTCATTTAAAAACAGGCAGCATCTTGGTTTTTTTTTTTTTAATAAATATTATTTGATTAATACTGTTATATTTGACCTCTATTACAATTCTAGAGAAAAAAGTGATGTCGATTCTGCCCTATAATAACTTATTCTTCAATTGACTACACATGCTAGTGTTGCGCCATATTTGTTCTAAAAAATATCATGCCTTTTGAGTAATTTAATGCATGCATGATGCATATACTGACAACGGGGAAAATATTTAATTTAGTTGTTACTACAGAACTGGTAGCAACCAAAATTAATGGTTTATACATTTAAGTCATGAGTCTCATGACCCTATATATATTGGTATATCATAAGCTTTGATTGGAGTTGACTTAATTGCAAGACACTTTTGTTAGAACAAAGTTCAAACAAAATTTAATTAAATCGGTTCAAAATAAAATGAAATAAATAATATATTAAAACTTTTTATATATATATGGATCGTGATATATTATTTTTAAGCATATTTCGTCTTCTACGTACAAAATGTTAGTATAGTCACCAATAATCTGAGATTGTCATTTTCTTACGACCCAACTATGAGAAACAGTTGACGTTGAGATTTGCATGCATGCACGTGATAAGATGGGCAAAGAATGATAGGATTCCTTCAACTGTTTCTTAATAAGATTTTGCTAAGAGTTTTGTACAACATAGCGTGACGATTCCAATTGATTTTTAGTGAAATCCAATATTACATTAGAGGATATATTACATTAGCTGACAATTTTACATTGTTTCTATTGTTGAATTTGAACATTAGATAGCCATATTTTGGTTATATATAACCAAAATATGGCTATCTAATGTTCAAATTCAACAATAGAAACACTGTAAAATTGTCAGCTAATGTAATATATCCTCTAATGTAATATTGGATTTCACTAAAAAATCAATTGGACTCGGTCACGCTATGTTGTACAAAACTCTTAGCAAAATCTTATTAAGAAACAGTGAAGGAATCCTATCATTCTTTGCCCATCTTATCACGTGCATGCATGCAAATCTCAACGTCAACTGTTTCTCATAGTTGTGTCGTAAGAAATGACAATCTCAGATTATTGGTGACCATACAACATTTTGTACGTAGAAGACGAAATATGCTTAAAAATAATATATCACGATCCATATATATAAAAAGTTTTAATATATATTTATTTCATTTTATTTTGAACCGATTTAATTAAATTTTATTTGAACTTTGTTCTAACAAAAGTGTCTTGCAATTAAGTCAACTCCAATCAAAGCTTATGATATACCAATATATATAGGGTCATGAGACTCATGACTTTAAATGTATAAACCATTAATTTTGGTTGCTACCAGTTCTGTAGTAACAACTAAATTAAATACTTTTCCCCGTTGTCAGTATATGCATCATGCATGCATTAAATTACTCAAAAAGGCATGATATTTTTTAGAACAAATATGGCGCACACTAGCATGTGTAGTCAATTGAAGAATAAGTTAATTATAGGGCAGAATCGGCATCACATTTTTCTCTAGAAATTGTAATAGATGTCAAATATACAGTATTAATCAATAATATTTATTAAAAAAAAAAAAAAACCAAGATGCTGCCTGTTTTAAATGAACCACAAAAAAAAATATTATAACCCAAAATTCGCAAAAACAAACCATACACAGTCAAAGATTTATCCGTACCGTAAAAACCAGTACCTCATGCAACAAACATGAGTTCTAAAATTATAATTATTAATGGTGTAGTCAAAATGACCAATATATGTACCCATTATGTTCTTATACTATTGTTGATGTAGTTTTTGCCTTCCAAACTAGTAAAAAAAAACTATTTGTTAGTGGCCACCAAAGCATCACAATTAATGTTTGAGTTTGTACATCACATGAAATTCATGTGCTTGATGCATACAATTTGTAGCTCATCACACTCATTTAATGATCTATTTCTACTAAAAATAAATTTATCTAATTTGTAAAGTTGAGACGATATATAAATTAGCTATTACAATGTGGAGATCTGAAAATAGATCAATGACTCCTCCCAACAAATAAAGACATACATACATATTGTGCTCTGACAGATAATGTTTTTTTAGCTCTAATCTTACTTGATTGAGATATTGGAGAATACTATGCACTATCTGATATTTTGTCTTGCTACTATATACATCTTCTCATGAAATATAATATACATAATCACAAAAAAAATGGTCAATATTTCCTTCAAACTCATTGAGTTTAGCATTTTTTGTTGTAAAAATTTTCTTAAATTTTTTCCAGATTTAATTTTGAGAAGTAGTTTTTTCGGTGAAATTGTTGATTTTTTGTTATAGGAGATTGAAACATATATTGAGATAAAAAATTTAATAGATCTTCTCTAGAGGTTGGATGATAAAGTTTAATGATTTAACTAAATAGTATTATGTGTTCAATATTTTCTTGATCCATAATTTTTTTTGTTGGAGTCTACATTTCTTTTCCAGGAGAAATGTGTGATTCAAAAGTTGGAGCTCATGAGAAAGCTAGGATGCCAAATTAGAATGATACGGATAAACATCTGATAAAGTATTTTATCAGAAATTATTCAGCGTTGTGTTCTTACATAAAATTATGACTAAAACCTGATGTTAAGACAACTTTGTTAAAATTATTTATTTTCTTGATGCAAATAATTATTTAAGTTATCAGAAATATTGAAATTAATATTTTTTTGGTTGTTATATAATTCTAATGTAGACTTTAAATCATGAATTTAGATCTAGGCAATTAAATTAGTTATACCGAGTACTTAACAAAATAACAATATTATATTGGTTATGAATAGTTTGACAGTTTTTGTCTACTGTTTCTACTTTCTGGAATTGTTAGTTGTTGATTTTCCCAATTGATTATTTTTTTTCATTCGAACATGTCTCAGTGTACATCTATTAGCTTAAACAAATCTTGTCAGATGTTTACCAATAAGTACAAGAAAAATATAAATATACGCTTAAGTGCCACAAAATTGTCATGCTTATTCAATTGTAAATGCATATACTGTGGAACCAACTCGTACCGATTTAATATCTGATTAGCTTAATTTTTCTTTGACACGT
Source organism: Carex parvula (assembly GCA_025461045.1). Lineage (NCBI taxonomy): Eukaryota > Viridiplantae > Streptophyta > Magnoliopsida > Poales > Cyperaceae > Carex > Carex parvula. The sequence goes on along the minus strand of JAJGRW010002208.1, from coordinate 7,725 downwards.
GGCACTTTAGCCATATAAATCCCAATTCTCTCACAAAATGTTCCTCTACAATTTGCAAAATAATCAGCCTCGGAGCTTCTTTGAAAATTCTTCCCATATACACTTCATTGCATTTCGTATAAATTTGTACGAGTTGAAATTAACAATCAAATATTTTATTGTAGTGAGTCAGGTATTGCAGTTGATCTGAATTCGTTCGGAGAGAATCCTGAACACCGCAACATATATTGTAAACCAATTAAAACACGTAAGCGAGGTAATTAAGTTGATTAATTATGACTGTTTTGTATTTCTTTAAATTAAGACAGGAAACGACTTTGACTGGTAACTGGTAGAGTGCATATCCTCTAGTAAGGTAGGTAATAAATGTGTACGGAGGCCACTACTGGAAGAGAATTCTTTTTCTATATAAATTAATAAAAAAGATAGAAATAAATAGAAAGAATACATCAGATTTTTATTGATAGAAAGATCGGTAGGAATTTTACCGATCCTAATAATTCAGAAGTTTGGATCTGTAGAATTCCTACTGACGAAACCAGTTTTTATTTTATTTTATTTTTAATTTTTTCTAGTAATATATAAAATGATTTTAAGAAAATAGAGAAAGTATCTTAAAATTTAGATATATTAAAAAATCCATCTATTTTCTTAAAAAAAAATTATATTTTAATAGAGATGTAATAGAAAAAATTCTATCCATCTATATGTCAGGTTCAAATTGCATAGTTTCTGGAAAATTAACCTCAAATTGCATAGTTTCTGGAAAATTGAACAATCAGCAGTGTATCAACATGTCTTTCTTTGGAACTGAGAACAAGCCCATTGTATATGCATTTACTACATATACATAATATTTCAGGCCCAGTGTTTCTCACAACTCAAGCCTTGTATAAATGTATAAATTATAGAATGGCTAGACCGGTGAACAAACCCATTTTACATGTATGGATACTAAAATGAAATAAAAAAGAGAGATTTTTTTTAAGTTAGTTTAATTCTCATCGATTATACAATTATCAATTCAATGTATAAGTTTTTGTCTCATGAAAAAAATATTTATTGTTCAAATGATGTGATACTAACACCAGACAAAAATATATTAATTCCATGCATGCCAGGCTGCCAGAATTCAAAGGTACACTGTTACATTTAGTAGCATGTCACCAACAACAGCATATCATAGGATTAGGTCTCTCTTTAGTTTTTTTTTTATTAAGTTATGAACCTATCCAAACCCATGATTTTTTTAAAATAAATGTGAAATCAACTAAGTAAAAAATGTAAAACAAAAGAAATCTGAGTTGACGAATTTTTTATGTACCCATATTTTATACATTCAGATATCATTAATTATTGTCTTACTTTTAGCTTGTAGTGCACTCAAATAACAATTAATGTAATGTGAATTTTACTTGTAGACATATATTCATACCAGCTTTCAATTGGGTACTAATAGTTAGTTCCAACTTCCAAGTTGATTAAACACTTGTACTATATTATATATTAATATATCATACATGGGCATTCATATATTTTTCTATTAAATAGAGACAAGATAAAACATATTTTTCTCAAAATAAAATCTGAATTTTTTTAAGAAATTGCATGCAACAAACATGTCAGTGCAGTTGCAGGTGACTGTTGATAATAAATGAAATGATGGTGATGTAGCAGCTTCATGGTACTGTTCATTTGTGTGTATTGTGTGTGACAGGATCCATTTGGATGCTTGTGCACACTCATTAATCTCAATTATTTCTATCCGGCCAGTTTTAGCATTTGGACCACTATATCTCTCCTCTCTTAACTTCCAGCCTACCACAGTTCGGTCACAGTTTCTGATACAAACCATTTGCTCCTCTCCATTTCAGACGAGAACTGGATATATATATTTAATGTGTTGTATGATCACATGAAATTTATACACTAAGGGTGCTAAGTTCCTAGGAAACTATATCAGGTATTAAGTATCTACATGAATTTTTGTTCTTGAATTGTTAACTTATTTAGAGGTACATTTATTATATACAATATACTTACAAAGAGAAGCGTAAAAATTGTTGGGGATCATGAATATGTCAATAATTTGAGAGTTATATATTTAAATCATAATGTCTAAGATAATAAATTAAGTCCAAGCAAAAAAAAAAATGTGATCTTTACAATCTAATATATATAAATTGAGAAGATAGTTGATTTAATGAACTCGCGCAGACCACTCAACAACTTATTTTCAAACTAGCATAAATAAAAGATGAATCAAATACGTCGAAAATGATATCATTATCCAATACATACACAAATGCATACATCTCTAATCTCTCAAAATAGAAATTACTTTGAAATAAAGAAATTTCTGAGTATAAAGAATGACACAAATTCTTTCGATATTAACTATATAAAACAATAAGTCTAACTAAAAAATATCTCTCATTTTTTAAAAGAAACTGGAGGTCAATTTATCAAACTATTTTATATCTATAAATTATTCCTCATCCGGGTTCTAAACCTGCTATCCAACACAAAGAGTATTACCTTTGTTACTAATGAGTGGTTTTCAACTAAATGTTCCTCTTTTGTATACTACACATATATATATAAAAAGTACTGGAGGGAAGTGTCAGTATTATAAAATTGAGAGAAACAACATTGTCAGAAACAAATATTAAATTGGTACCACTCAAAGAAGACAGGGTCTGACTCGTGAGAAAGGTAAAGAGAAGTTGTACATTTAAACTTTTTGTTTCCCTACTTCTAGTCATTTTTAATTTAGCCCCAAGTTTATTTCTATATTTTGACATTAGTTGTATACTTGTATATTTGAATTATAAGTTTAGTACAAATGGTTATGAAGTATATATGCTCTTCACATAATATACATGTTCAATTTTTGTAAAAATATGTAGAAAAGATAAATGTTGGATTATTGAAATTCTTATTACAAAAAGTTTGTTTCATTTCATGTCTCTCTAATTTGTTATGGAAATCCTTATGACAAAAAATTAAGGTACATATTTCATTTCATGTCTATAATTTGTTATGGAAATACTTATTACAAAAAATTAAGGTAAATATTTCATTTCATGTCTCTAATTTGATTTCTGAAATTTTCAAACTCACACTTCTGTTTGCATATGACTACAATCAAACAAGAGATTTTGGATACTCCATAGGTATTAATTAATTGCACATGAGGTCATGGCCCCCTATATTTTGTCAATTGATCCATATATGTCTATCTCACAAACATATATATTGTTCTTAGAAACTTATATGCTTAACCGAAACTCTGTTTATATAATTGCTCCACTTAACAATTTCTGTAGTGCTATATTTTTATAGCAAGAAATTAAAGATGCAATCATTTCTTCATATGTCAATTTGTTTGTACCAATGATCTAGCTAGTGTCTCAAATTTTGAGGAGTTTGATTTCAAGAGCTGTTGTGGGTTATAAGCTATATATATACTTCATTTTTAAGTAGCTTTGTAAAACTTCATTGACAATCAATAAATAATCTATGTCAACGCAAAACTCTTCGCATTTATCCATCTTATTTGAACTAATTAGTCATGAAACAGTATTGTATAAGGAGAGGAGCCAAGTTTGATTTGAACAGCAACAAATTGGTCTCCTTGATCGTGCGATTCCAATCGAGAAGGAATTCTCTCTCGTTTCTCTCTCTAGACTCTCTTAATTAAGGGGTGTCCTAATGAAACTGTTTCTGATAGGAATGGGGTGTGAAAGATCATTCTGGTATCAAATACCAAGCGAAACAACACCTCTCGGCCATGTTGCATTACAACGCAACCCTCAAGAAAACACAGTTTTTTCGACCTGTTTAAAATGTGTAGCGGAACCATATGCCTTGTAATCGAGTACCAGTAACACAATTCTCTGGAAAACACAGTTTTTCTGGCTTGGTTACAGCATGTAATGGAACCGGATGCGTTATAACGGAACCCGCAACACAACTCTATCGAATTGTAAATGTCATAACGTAATTAGACTAGTATATAACGGGTCTATATAAAATTGCACCGTATTGTTTGTTATCTGTGTAGGTTTGATACAAGTTATTTCGATATTAATCCAATTCCTCTAAAGTCTAAATATATCCAAGAATGATATATCTCATCAGATTGACAAGAATGAGAAAATATCCGCGAGGGTTAAAAGTGACTATAGCGAAGGTCTACCAACAAAAAGGTGTTTTTTCGTTAGCGATGGGAGTATCCACGAGGGTATACCGACAATACCCTCACGGGTACTATTCCATTATTGTAACTCACTACTCTAATTTCCAACACTTAAAAACATGCAGAAAGTTCCATCGAGTGACATTGTGCATAAATAAACAATGGATTATATCTACCAAAGCAGTATTTATATATGTTGTTAGTTATAAATTGCAGCTTAAGCATTAAAAAAGATCAAATTATGTTGATGATCATCATTCAAGACCGGATTATTCCAATTGGCCGGATCGATGCGTCTCAATGTTAACTAAGATGGAAAAAAATATAAAAGCAACAAGAAACCTCCTATATGCCTACTTAATTAGCATAGTTCATTAATTCTAATAATGATAAACTAGGCATCTCTCAGCAAATATATGATTGATCTTCTCTTGCTTTTTAAATAAAGCTTATGTTGTTATCATTAAAGTGCTGAATCCGTAAAGTATACCCTTTGCGTAAGAAAACAAATTGAACAAGATATATCTCTACAATATATTTATATAATTTTATTTTATCACTCATATATGTACTTACATTAATCTAGAAATTAATCATCACTCTATATATTATCATACAAAAACATACTCTGTGAAACAAATAATAAAGAAAAAATCATAAATAATATGTGCTTGACTCATCTCCTTTCAATTCCCTCCTCAATCTCAAAAGAAAAGCACGAGCAAGAAGAACAAGAAGAAATATGGTTAGAAAATTACTATAATTATGAGATTTAGCAAGGCTCATTAGCAAATCCACAAATGCTCCAAGAATAATGCCATGTGTCCTCATCCCATTGGCTCTTAGGTACCAACCAAGCATCTCTTGTAACCAATCCCAATCCTTCACTCCATGAACCCTTACCATCTGCTCCATTGATTCTCTAAAATCTCTGTATGGGTCTTTTGATTCCATTGGCATTGCTACACCTCCTTTGAAAGAACCAATCACTGTACTATATACATTCTTTTGTGCCACTTTTACCCTGCCGCCTCCATTATCGATTTGGTACCATATCCCGGCTCGAAGAACAATCGGTCTGACTCAGTCAAGCCGACTACATCTTTCGATAAGTCGAATGTTGCATCGTGCTCTTCGGTTATTTTATTGAAGATTAGGTTTTGTTCACAGTCAGTATTTTGGTTTTTGCATGAAGGCCAAGGTTCATTGTTATCTTTGGTTGTCTTAGTGAAGAAAGAAGTGAAACCAAAGCTCTTTACCATGTTGAGAGAGAGAAAGAAGGAGAGAGAGAGAGATGAGCAGCCTTGTGGGAATTGGATCTTTGGAGAGTGTTGGTTGGTCCACTATTCAAATAGGGGTACTTTTGTATATATACCTCTGAAAAATATTGTATTTAGTACAGCATGAGTATAATGATCAGTTCAAGCAGTTTTTGTAAACATTTGGTGAGCAGAGAACATTCAATAAGTTGCGTCTAAATAAATATGAATAAGAATTGCCGATTTTTTTATAAATAGTACTTAAAAAATAAATTTAAACATATAGCCTATAATATTTAAAGAAAAAATCATAAAATAAGATGTATGTGCTCATCTCATTTTATCTTAGAATAAAAATGATGTGAATAACAACGTTTGTGTTATGTGTTGAGATTTTCCGAATTTGATGAACGAATATATCTTTATTATTCACCTTTCTGTTTTAGTAAATTTCAGACTGTAATAGAAGATATCATGTGGTTTTTCTTATAAATCTGAAAATGGTTACCCACCTTATAAATCTTTCAAATGCTTATTATCATAATCAGAGCCAAACATTTAAACAATAGGAATCAAACATAAATGAGAATCAATCATATTTATTTTCATGTTGCGTATGGTGATCAATTTTACAGCACCCATAATAATATTTAACTCTAATTATAGGAAAATAATGTACAAGTATAATTTTTTGAAAAAAATAATTTCACTTGACCCTATATATTCCTTCAAACATAGATCATAGATCCGCCACTCATTATTACAAACTTTTTTTAGGTATTGATACATTTTAACACCAATAATCATATAAATGAAGATCAATCATATAAAATTTTAAGCAATAGAAATCAAATATAAATAAGAATCAATTATTTTTATGCTGTGTATTAGATCAATTGAAAATAAATAGAGTCAATTGACCTCGGTTCTTCAACATAGCCCTGCTTAATACAACTTTTATTTTATTTTTATTTATGTATTGATGCATTTTAACACCAAAAATTGTCAATCTGTATGCGGAGTCATAGCCCCTGCTTAATACAACTTTTATTTTATTTTTATTTTATGTATTGATGCATTTTAACACCAAAAATTGTCAATCTGTATGGAGGCATATGAAGCAAGGCGTGTGGAGCGAGGCACGTGTGCAGAGATGCCAGGTCTGATGTGTGCAGGTAGCTAGAGACGAATTTTTTTTATAAATCAGAATTAAAAATAATAATTTATGAAACTAACATAATTATTTTTTTTTTACAAAAATCATAAGAACCGAAATGACATTTCGGTCCACCATTTTTTTTTCGGACCGAAATGACAATTCGGTCCGTATTGGTTTCACAGCTTTTCAAAAAACAGGTGTAGCCGTTGTGTAACACCCATGGACCGAGATGCCATTTCGGTCCAATGATTTTTTAGCCCAGACCGAAATGTCATTTCGGTCCGAACTATATATTTTGTTTTAGGGTTTGCTTATAAATGTTTGTAGTAATGTTTTTGTAAGACTATGTTTTTATTTAGTCGTTTGCACAAACTCCGAGACAGAGAGTAGAGGCATTCTAACTATTTTTATAGATTTTTTTAATTGTTGAATTTTGTAATGAACTAAATAAATAGGATCCGACTAATTGTCCCCAAGCTTCAATCCCCAGTTTTTCCCCAAAAAAACTGTCATTTAACTTGCGCGAATACTGTAAAACTCTGCAACCAATACTGTAACTTCAACGACAAATCATGTATAATAAGAAGTTTAAAAGTCCAACAATCCAAGTTAGTTGGAAGTGGTCCCCAAGTTAGTTGCAAACAGTTAGCAACTTGCAAAGCCACTGTACTTCCGGCTGTACTTGAAAAACTGACGGCTTCTAGAAGGTTTCAAAACAAACCTAAAATTGTGCAAAATTAATTTTTTTGCATCAAAATTAATTTTATTTTTTCGATATTAAATTTTAAAATTTCATTTTTATTTTTTTCGTATTTCTCTTTTTTCTTCAATTATTAATATTTGTAATCGATCTATATCATGTAAAATAAGGCTTACATACTGTAAAATTAGCAGATGTAAACTATAAACTAACATATGTTAATAGCAAAATATAAAACTGACATATATAATCACAAAATAAACTGACATACTGTAAAATAAGGCTTATATACTGAAAATTAGCAGATGCAAACTATAAAACTGACATAGTTAATAGCAAAATACAAAACTGACATATATTAATCACAAAATAAAATGACATACTGTAAAATTAGCAGATGCAAACT
>JAJGRW010002207.1:0-19738 GCA_025461045.1 Carex parvula | reverse complement strand
TCTCCGTCATTTTCGAAGCGGTCGAAGCTAAGGTCGTGATGCACGACGAGGAAGATGACCAGCGATGAGCTGATCCCGATGGACAGCCCTATGATATTGATCAGCGTAAATATTTGTTTACCCTGAAATTCCGAAGGGCAATGGTCAGGTAATTTTTGAGCATGGCATTGACTTTTACGAATCGGATATCATAGACCTAAAAAAATGCCAGTTTAATAAGTTATTGATAATCAAGCCATTGAATTGATTCGAAGAGGCTTTCCTGTACGGTTCTGATGCAAAAAATGTCCGTTTTTCGATAATTGCCATGAGCAATAAATAAACCATTTTGATTACATTTTTTTAATGTATATAAAAATGATTATATTTGAGTATGGACACTATTCAATATGTAAGAGGGATTCATCCAGGAATCGTTCTTGAAAAAGAGTTGAAAAAAAGAAAGCTCTCCAAAGGACCATTTGCGCCTCTCAATCCAGGAATACCCCCAGATCTTAGGTGCTATTACCAAGGGAGAACGCAAAATGAACACCTCGCTTGCATTACGGATAGAGGATGCATTAGGTATAGAAGAAGGCTTTTTCATGACTCTCCAGGTGTTCTATGACATAAAACAAGAAAGACAAAAGAAAACAATCCACTGCCGTTCCTGATATAAAACAATTCCGCCCTGCCCTTTTCTGGGATACTGACATGGCGAAAATTACTGGATAAAACAAAAAGGGCTGTAATAGAAAGAATACTTGAACGCGGTTCGTTGTCGGAGAAGAAAGAGATTATTCGGTTTTATGGAAAGAATGAGGTCAGGAATATTGCAAAAACCAATGAAAAAAACTATCAACTGAGTACTATCTATTGGAATACGGTAACAGCACCCCTACGCAATTCTCTTGAACTGCTGATGGGTGAGCCCTTTTCAATCCCTTTCTGCTCGTTGGAGGCACTTCGCTCAGCCTTCAGTTGGGGCACCGTTTATCAGTAGATCTGGACTTTTTTTACAGCTGCCCCATACAACTCCGTGGATTTTCAGGCACTGGACACTTTTCTTCGTGCGCAATATAAATACGTTTAGCAAGCCAACGCCAGGCTTTGTCGGAATGGGGCGTTTGTACATTCTGGGGAGAGAGCCGGCAAGAAGCTGTCAAAGTTGATTTATACTATACAGATCCATTCATTCGTGATCTCAAAAAAGCAGATGGTATTCGTCTAGCTACTACAAGGAGCGTTATCCTTATTCCCATGATGAAAATTTGATCAGGCATAATCTTACCAACTTTTCCCTCGCAGATGACGATTTTAACCCGGTTTGCCTTTTAGGTAAACACTGGGAGATCACCAAATCTGAAATAGCAGAACTCGTATAACCAAGCCGGCCCACGATCATCGCATCATCCGAAGGTGTTTTACTGGAAGCTCATACGATCTATTCCAAAACCGATCGTTATAAAGGTCGTACTGTAATGGCCACCTGGGCGATCGTCTTTCCTGTTTCGGAAACTTTCATCACAACAAAGAAATCGTATGGGGCATATTTATCGGGCACAATTAACAACGCGAATTGGCGAAATCAAATCCCCGGCAAAGGACATATCTTTGCCCCTCACTAACTATCGCGATCAATGAAATATCAGCTGTTGGGACGTAGCGGGCTAAAGGTATCCGAATTATGTCTGGGGACGATGGGCTTTGGCACCGAAGCGGGCTGGGGCGCAGACAAGGCGGCCAGCTTTGAGATCATGGAAGCCTTTGCCAATGCAGGGGGCAATTTCCTGGATACAGCCAATATCTACAAGCTGGGTACCAGCGAAAAGATCATTGGTGAATTCATGAGCCCGCGGGACCGTGACTATTTCGTGATCGCCACCAAATACTCTCTGAAGGACAACGACTCAGGCATCAATCCCAATGCCACCGGCAACAACCGCAAGAACATGATGCGGAGTGTCGAGCAAAGCCTGAAAAGGCTTAAAACCGATTTCATAGATGTATTTTACCTCCATATCTGGGATGACCTCACTCCTGTCGACGAAATATTACGCGGCCTGGACGATCTGATCCGGCAGGGAAAGGTCAATTATGCGGCTATCAGCGATACACCTGCCTGGATCGTCAGTAAGGCTAATACACTGGCGGAGCTGATGGGCTGGAGCCAGTTCATCGCCCTGCAGATCGAGTACAGCCTTCTTCAGCGCACACCGGAACGCGACCTGATACCTATGGCCAAACACTTCGGAATGACCGTAACGCCCTGGGCGCCCCTGGCCGGCGGAGCGCTGACCGGCAAATATCTTCGCGGCGAACCCGGTCGTATCAAGGCGGAAAGCAACCGGCGCGATGACAACAGCACGCGCATCACAAGAGAGGTAATGGCCATCGCCGAAAAGCTGGGGGTTGAGCCCGGTCATGTAGCCCTGCAATGGACCCGCCAGCAGGGATTCGGCTGCATCCCGATCGTCGGCGCCACCCCGCCCGGAACAATTGCACGAAAACCTTCGCATAACCGACCTGGTCCTGCCGGCCGAAGACCTCGAACGATTAGATGCCGTCAGCGCCATTGATCTCGGCTTTCCCGGTAAGTTCTTCAAAGAGGACGCAGTGCGGAAAAACAATTATGGCGGCTTTTATGACCGGATCATAAAGAGGTAGGCTCCTTCATAGCCGACCTTGCCGCAACCAGCGCCGCAAAAGTAACCACCGCCGCAACAGACAGATAATAACCCACCGCATGAAGTCCATAACTTTTTGCAAGAGTCGTAGCAAGATAACGGGGTCAGGGATGCGCCCGAGTATACCCGCCAGCGTAAAGGCCAGCGATGAGCCTGTATACCGCACCGCCGCAGGAAAGATCTCGGCAAGAGCTGTCCCAGCGGACCGTAGGTTAATCCCATCAGGAACATACCCACCGACAGAAAAACGCTGGTCATTTCCAGGCTGCCGGTACTGAAGAAAGGAGAAAAGAACAGGCCAAAAATAAAAATACCCGCGGTAGCGATCATCAGTATCGTGCCGCGTCCATATTTATCGGCAAGAACCGCCGACAGCGGAATGCCTATCCCAAAGAACACCATAGATGATCATCTGCCCGACAAGAAACCCTGTCTTTGGGTAATGCAAAACGGAAGTCCCCCAGCTCAGCGTAAAAACCGTCATCAGGTAAAATAACAGGAAAGTCGTAATAGCCGCAGCCGTTCCCAGAACGATCGCCCGGTATGCCGGACGAATACCGTGATAACGGGGCACGCTTACCCGTTCGTTTTTTTTCCACGATCTTAAAAATCAGGTGTCTCCGTGATCCTTTAACCGGGACATAGAGGCCCACCATACGAGTATGGCGCTGGCAATAAAAGGGATTCGCCAGCCATAGTAAGAAACTGCTGATCGCTTAGCGTTTTACCAAGAACGAGGAAGGTCCCGCTCGAGATCAGAACCCGATAGGCGCCCCCAGCTGCGGGACATTCGTACCAGGCTTTTTACCCGGGGGGGCGTTCTCTATCGCCAGGGATAACCGCACCCACCCATTCGCCTCCCAGTCCTAGGCCCTGCCCGAAACGAAACAGCGCCAGCAACAGTGGCGCCATTACCCCGATAGACTGATAGGTAGGTAAAGACCTATCGCCACGGTAGACGGACCCATGGTCATCAATGCCGCGACAAGAGTGGCCTTCCTGCCTTTGCGATCGCCAAAATGGCCAAACAGCGCTGCCCCCAAAGGCCTGGCAAAAAATGCCAGCGCAAACGTCGCCAGGGATTGCAGGGTAGCAGAAGCAGGGTCGGCAGAAGGAAAGAACAGCTTGGGGAAGACCAGCACAGCAGCTGTCGCATAGATATAAAAATCAAAAAACTCGATAGTGGTGCCAATCAGACTCGCCAGCAGTATGCCGATTGGGAGAATTAGCGCCCGTTTTTGCCTGGTTCATCCGCAAATTTATATAAAACCTGCCGAATACCTGTACCGCAACAGCGCTGATGCTGCCAGCTCCACCGTGAGCTCAGCTGATGCAGGAAATTCGATGGATGGAAAAATGTTGTTAATATTCGGGTATCCTGTTTCATCTGCAGGAAATACCTTCGGCGGATGAAAAGACTATTTCTGCTTTGCCTGACGCTGGTCGTCCTTTCCGCCGGGTTTTCCCAGTCTCCGGCCAAAAAAATTCACGCTGGTCATCACCAATGTTAATATAATAGATGTCAACAAGGGTAAAATTGCCCGCAACCGGTTGCTGGCCATCTCCGGGGATAGCATAAAAGCCGTGGACGATACAAAGCTGGTCGCGAAATACAAGGCCGACCGGTATCCTCGATGCGATGGGCAAATACGCCATGCCCGGTCTCTGGGACATGCATGTACATTTCCGGGGCGGGGATAGTCTTATCGGGGCCAACAAAGCCCTTTTGCCCCTGTTCCTTGCCAAAGGCATTACAACTGTCCGGGAATGCGGCGGGGATATGACGCCATCGGTGATGAACTGGCGTCAACAGACAGCAGCAGGTGTCTTACCCGGCCCGCGGATCTTTACGTCCGGACCAAAACTCGATGGCCCTGGTGCCGTATGGGCCGGCTCCCTGCCTGTAACGACATCCGCAGAGGTGACAAAAGCCCTGGATTCGCTGCAAACGCTGGGTTCGGATTTTGTAAAGATCTACGACAGCAAGATCTCTCATGATGCCTATCTTGAAATTATCCGGCAGGCTAAAAAAAAGAGGCATGAAGGTTACGGGGCATATGCCGTTACGGTAGAATTGACGGAAGCTGCCGGGCTGGGCATGGACGGAAGTGAACACCTATATTACGTTTTCAAGGCCTGCTCTTCCAAAGAGGACAGCATCACGGCGCTGATCCGCCAGCAGGAGAACACAACACATCCTATCGGCCTGTTTGCTGCGCTGCCCGCCCTGTATAATACCTATGACAGCGGAAAGGCAAAACAGTTATTCAAGTACCTTGCCCAAAAGAACTTTACCATAACACCTACACTCTTTATCTCCAAAAACGCTTGGCGAGATAAAGGAAACCGATCATACAAAGGATAGTATGCTGGCCTATATCGACCCTAAAATTCAAAAGACTTACGAAGGCCGGGTCCGGGGAGCCAAAAGGCAATCGGACGAAGGTACGCAGTTCAAAAGAATTATGATGCACTTTGTACTTCCTGGTACCGCAGATGTACGCAGCAGGGGTAAATATCGTCGCAGGTTCCGATTGCGGCGCATCCAACTCTTATGTTTATCCCGGAACATCTTTACACGGAGAAATAAAATTGCTGGTAGCCTCCGGTCTCACCCCGGCGGAAGGGTTAAGATGTGCCACCGTAAATGGTCCGAAATTTTTTGGTGTTCAACGTTTTTATGGGAGCCTGCAGGCCGGAAAATGCTCCGACCTGGTCCTGATGGATAGTAACCCGTTGGAGAATATCAATGCCATCGATCAGATCGAGCTGGTGATGGCAAACGGGAAGGTATATACCAAAGAGGACCTCAACGCCCTCCTGAAGGCCGTTAGGGTCCAACACTGATCGATACTATAAGTTGTGCCCGGCTCCGAAACCGCCATCTACATTAATAATGGCCCCGTTGATGAAGTTGCTTTTGGCAACTGCGAAAACCATTTCCGCGATGTCTTCTACTTCACCTACCCGGTTGAGTAAATGCAGGCCTGCGGTCTGATCGGCATTCCCGGCATGCATCGGGGTGCGGATCGTGCCGGGAGCGATGGTATTCACCCGAATATTGTCCTTGCTGAATTCACCCGCCAGCTGTATGGTCAGCGCATGGATCGCTCCCTTTGATGCCATTTGTGCAGTAATGGGTACTCCTGCAAGGGAGTGGTTGACCAGGGGCGTCCCGATATTGATCACTACGCCATCACGCTGTTTCTGCATTTGAGGGATAATGGCCTGGGTGGTGAAAAAAGTGCCCTTCAGGTTTGTATTCAGAAAGCGGTCGAGGTAGGCTTCGTCCACTTCGAGAAAAGGCCTGGTTTCAAAGATACCGGCGTTGTTGACCAGTACGTCTGCGGAGCCAAACTTTTCCACAGCGGTTGTCAAAAGCTTCTCACCGGTACTTTTATCCTTCACATCACCGGCTACCATGGCCAGGTTGTCACCTCCGCCCAGTTCATTATACACCTCCTCAAGCTTTTAGCACTTGAAGAATTGATCACTACATTATCACCGTTGGCTAAGAAATGGCGGGCCACCTCTTTACCTATGCCGGATGAGGCACCGGTGACTATTATCGTTTGCTTTTTCATTTTATTATTTTTTTCTTTCGGCAGTAATACCTTTTTCCCTCAGCACGGATACCTGCTCTCCGGCATGTCCCCAGTCATCCAGGTCATATTCCTGGATGACGACAAAGGTTAATTGAGGGTCTTTATTTAATACATCACTCATCAGGTCGGTTACCCCTTTGATCAGGGCTTGTTTTTGTTCTCTTGTGACCCCTTCCCGGGTTACTTCTATTTTGACGTATGGCATGGCTTTACTTTTTATGCTGAAGCGGCTGTTTATGCAGCTTTAGCGGTTACAGTAACATTCAGTTCAAAATCATTGTAGATCAGGGTGTCGCCCAGATCTTTAAAGAAATTACCCGAGCGGAATTTCATTTCATATTTGGTACGGTCGATCACCAGCTTTCCGGTTGCGGTCAGCTCATCGCCACCAACAGTAAGAGCTACATCAAATCCAACAGGATGGGTGATGCCTTTGATGGTCAGATTGCCTTCAACGCGGTTGCCTGAAACCGAGGTGATCACCAGATCTGCTTCGGGATATTTTTCAATAGAGAAGAAATCATCAGAGGCCAGATGACCGAAAAATTGTGCATTGGTAGCAGGATCGGTTACATCCAGGATTTTGATGGAGGTGGTATCGATGACGAACTTACCGCCGGCAAGTTTTCCGTCGTTCAGAACGATTTCGCCTTCTTTGACGGCGATGGTGCCATTGTGTGCACCGGTTACTTTTTTACCTACCCAATCAATATTGCTTTGGGCGTTGACGATCTTAAATGTTTGAGTTCCCATTTTGTTTGTGTTTTTTTACAACACAAAGGTGGGAAGTAATTACGAGGTGATTGTGTGACCTGGGTCACATTTATTGCGGCGGGGTCCCCTGGATAGATCAGAACTTGATATCCAACTTTTGGGAACAAGCTGATTGTCCTTATAATACTCTAAAAGCCACGACCCATCCTTTTTGAAAACAACGCTATTGGATGGCCCTGCGTCAACTATATAATAGTCCTGCATGGAAGTTTTAAGCAGTGTCAGGATCTTTTTCGGTGAGGTGTCGATCAGCTGATATCCATTGGATGTGGCCTGGGCATATAAGGTGCCTGTGATCTCAGCAACAGCGGTTTTTGCGGGTACCGGCGCAGAAGGTGATGCGGCAACCTGTGCAACCATTGTGCTATCGTATTTGTAGGGCTCATCTTTGAGGGATAAAAAGGCATTCCTTAAAGCCTCATCATATGCTGCCTGGAATTCTTTTTCCCTGCTTTTGCCCTCTTTGCCTTTGAAGATGACATTTCCCTGGCAGTCCTTTAATACCAGGCTAAGGTTGGTAACAAACAACCCCTTTTTCTGCACTATTTCAGCTCTTAGCGCATTACACTTGTTGGAAGCCAGTGCCGGCGGCAGCTGTTCATCATTTACAAAAGCAGTAAACCCCTTTTGTTCGAGCAACAGTTTGGTTGTAGTGTTCAGACCGTACTGATTGTTTTCCCGGAGGAAATCGAACTTTTCCGGCACGAGTACATATTTATAGCTGCTGATGGTGCTCTGGGAATAGGTGGTTAGCGTAAATAATGCAAACAGGAATAGTGCGCATGCTTTCATAAAATATGCTTCATTGATGCAACGAATATATTGAAAAAACACAAATGCGCCTTTGCTCCTCAACGGAAAATCAATGGTTTGGATTATTAACGCTTATGTACTAAATTTAAACTATGAGAACACTTTACCTGGTAACTATATTGCTTTTAATGGCAGCAGCAGCAAAGGCACAATTGAACAACACCCGATGGGAAGGAAAAATGAATGTTCCTGATGAAACAAAGGTAATCCTTGATTTTAAGAAGGATTCGGTCGACATGATACTCATTGAGAACGGAATGGTCGGGGAGACGATGACCTATTCCGTTAAAGACACGCTGATTACCATGAAAAAAACCAGTGGGCACAGTCCGTGTAATGTGGGTGATATATTTAAGGTCAGGTTCCTGATCAGGGATGACAAGCTGTTCATAAGTAATTTTTCAGACCCCTGTGATGCGCGGGCTGGTGCCTGGACTAATGAGCCCTTGATCCGCGTTAAGGAATGATGAGTAAACCGCCCGTCACGGACCTATGAGACCTCACTCCGTGCGGAGATTCCGGATCGGATTGGCAAGAGCGGCCTTTACAGCCTGAAAGCTGACCGTCGCCAATGCAATAAAAAGCGAAAGCAGACCAGTGAGCGCAAACACCCACCACTCGATGGCAATCCTGTACTGATAGCCGGCCAGCCAGCTGTGCATGACCAGCCAGGCAATGGGTGAAGCAATGACAAAGGAAATGCCGACCAGCCGCAAAAACTCCTTTGACAACAACCCTGTGATATCGGCTACGCTGGCCCCCAGCACTTTTCGGATGCCTATTCTTTTATCCGGTTTTCCGCCATGTAGGCAGCCAGCCCAAAAAGACCCAGGCAGGAAATAAAGATCGTCAGCGCCGCAAACAGGCCCACCAGCGTACCCACCCGCTGCTCGTCGGCAAACTTCACAATATACTCTTTATCATAAAACCGTACGTTGAAGGGATACTGGGGATTATACTGTGTAAAAACTTTCTCCGCTTTTTTAAGGTTCTCTCCATAGGAGGGATGTTCGTTTATCCTGAAATTGATGACACCATAGCCAAACGCGGGGCCCGCGATGATCATTGGTTTTACCGACTCATACGGGCTTTCCAGGATAAAGTTTTTGACTACGCCTACAACGTGCAGCTGGAGTGGCCCATATATAGACCGGATGGTTTCTCCCACCGGATGTTTCAGCCGCATCTCGGCCACGGAAGCCTCGTTGAGCAGAACCGCCGTCGAGTCGGTCTTGTAGCTGTCGTAATCGATATTGCGCCCCTGCAGGATATGCAGGTTCATCGTAGAGGAAAAATCTCTGTCCGCGCTGAATATATTGAAATTCGTCTTGTTGTCATCGTCGTTGCTTTCCTTCCAGACGAAGCCGTTCCCGCTACCCCAGTTCTCGGTCATGGGCGCGCTGGTCTGCGCTACAGCTGTCGCAGCTCCGCTGGATAATAGTTCTTTCTTTATCAGCTCGTAATTCTTCCCTAATTGCCCGAACATGATGATAAAGGCGAGATTGTCTCTTCGATAACCGGCGTCCCTGTTCTGCGCAAACCGGATCTGCCCCTGGACGATGATGGTGCAGATGATGAGTGCAATGGCGAAGGTAAACTGCAGCACCACCAGTATCTTTCTTGGTGTCAGCACAGTTTTCAACGGTTTGAAAGCCCCTTTCAGCACCTTTACAGGCTGGAAAGAAGAAAGGTAAAAGGCAGGATAGATGCCCGCCATTACTCCGGTCAGCAGAATGAACAGCAAAGCCCAGAACCAATACCAGGGATTGCCATACCCGATAGACATTTTCGCCCCTACCACCTCATTGAACTCCGGCAGGACCAGTTGTACGATACCTACCGCAATGATACCTGCGATGAACGACAGGAGAATGCTTTCGCTGATGAATTGCACGATCAGGGAAGACCGTAAGGCTCCGGATACCTTTCGGATGCCTACTTCCTTTGCCCGCTTCTCGCTTCTTGCCGTACTGAGATTGGTGAAGTTGATGCAGGCGATCAGCAGGATGAAGACGGCAATGAGGCTGAACATTTTTACCAGCTCGATCCGTCCTGCTACATACTGGCCATTTTCTACTTTCGAATACAGCCACGCATCTTATAGGGCTGTGCAAAAATGGTATTTGTGGCCTGTCCGGGTTTGGAATGTTTTATGACGATATCCGCTACCTTCCGGTTAAACGCCGCAACAGGGACATTAGGTTTTAAAGTGACAAAGGTCAGTGTATTGTTGTTTCCCCAGTTTTCATTGGGATTGACCTTTATATAATAAGACCATGGCAACAGGTATTCGAAATGAAAGTCTGTATTGGCTGGCAGGTCTTTCAAAACACCGGTGACCGTCACGTAGTCGCCGCTGTCTATCCTTACGCTCTTACCGAGCGGGTCCTGGTCACCAAACAATTTTTTAGCCAGTGGTTTCGTCAGTACGATGCTGTTTATACTGTTTATCGCCGTAGCAGGATTCCCTTCCAGTAACGGGAAATTGAATACGCAGAAAAAACCCGTATCGACAAAATCTCCCTGGATGCTGAAGTGTTTGTCGCCGTTGGAGATGAGAAAATTGGCGTTTGCATAATTGACTCTGACCACCCGTTCGACCTCGGGGAAATCTTTTTGAATGGCTGGTCCCAGTGGTCTCACCGTCATATTGGATACAAAGACGCCTCCGTTGTTCTTATCGCGGTTGTTCATCAGGTACAGCCGGTCGATGTTCGGATGGAAGCGGTCGTGGTTGACCTCGTTCTGGATCCACAAACAAATGAGGATGGCGACCGCCACCCCGACGGCGAGACCCGAAACATTGATAAAAGTATAAAGCTTGTTCTTAAGCAGGCTGCGCAGCAAAAGGCGAAAATTGACCTTGAACATAGGCTTACCGGTTTGGCAAAATTGTACCAAAACCCTCGCCAAAGGCATAATAAGTTTAAAATCAGGGCCTTATTATCGCTGTGCCGGCACGGGCTGTCCGCTTTTGAAACAGTCGGTGTTCATTTACATTGCTGGTCGCCATCAATTGAACGATCGTCTGAACTCCAATGGCGAAAGATTGGTCTTTGTCTTGAACAGCTTGCTGAACGACTGCGGATGCTCAAAACCCAGCTCGAATGCAATTTCACTTACAGACAAGCTGGTGATGGATAATTTTTCTTTCGCTTTTTCTATTAGCTTATTATGGATGTGCTGCTGGGCGTTTCTGCCCGGTGAGGGAACGCAGCATATCACTCAGATAGCTCGGTGTTATGTTCAGCTTCTCCGAGAGGTACTGAACGGTCGGAATGCCCTTGCTCAATGATCTTTCATTGTCAAAATATTCGTCTAAAGTCTCTTCCAGCTTTTGCAACAGATCGTTGCTGACTGCTTTGCGGGTAATGAACTGGCGTTTGTAAAAACGATTGGCGTAATTCAGCAGCAGCTCGATCTGGGAAATAACGACATCCTGGCTAAAATCATCTATCCTGCTTTTCAACTCCTCTTCGATCAGCTGGAAAATGGATAGGATGGTAACCTTCTCCGCATCCGACAAATGAAGGGCCTCATTGGCCGAGTAAGAAAAAAATCCATACTGTTTGATCTTCTTCGCCAAAGGATAATTCCATAAAAAATCCGGATGGATCAGCAAGGTATACATCGAATGATCCGCCCCGGGTTGATTATCATTGCCGCCACCGATCACCTGGTTGGGAGATGCAAACATCAAACCGCCTTCATCGAAATCATAATAGTCCTGTCCGTACTTTAATCTCCCGCCCAGCCGCGGCTTGTACGAGATCTTGTAAAAGTGCAGCACATGGGGTCCGGATGGTTTGCAAACCTCTTCCTGCACAATGGCGCCATTGATCAGGCTTATCAAAGGATGCACGGGCTTTGGTAAACCCATTGCCCGATGCGCCTCCGATAAAGATTCAAAGCCTGAAACCTTGTTCTCTTCCTGTTTCATGGTATAAATTTACTGATTTACTTCGATTCGCCCTGGGCGGCGCTGGATACCGATTCCCAGGCTTCCCAGGTAGCCAGGCGGTCGGCGTAGGCTGCTCGTACCTGAGCCAGATTGTGACTACCAAGAAAGAACCGGAGCGGCGGATTCTCCGAATCGACGACCTTGAACAGGGCCCCCGGAGTTGCATTGGGATCGCCCCGCTCAAATCCTCTGAGCTGCCCGAAAAATTGCTCCTTAAAATCCTTGTAGATGTCAAGACCTTCCGAAAACTTCAAAGAGTCCTGGCTTCCAAACTCGGTGGCATAGGCCCCGGGCTCCACGATCGTGACGTTGACCCCAAACGGTTTGATCTCTGCGGCCAGGCTTTCATGAATCGCCTCAAACGCCCATTTCGAAGAACAGTAGTAACCGATGACCGGTAACGTCACCTGCCCAAGATTGCTGGATACACCGATGATATGCCCTCCACCCTGCTTTCTCAGTAACGGCAACACCGCCTTGATAACAGCAAGCGGACCGAAAATGTTCGTTTCATAAAGAGCCCTGACATCGTCCGCGCCGGCTTCCTCGATCGTGCCGACCAGTGCATAGCCGGCATTGTTGACCACGACATCCAGCCTTCCGAAGTATTCGTGAGCCTGCGTCACGGCTGTATTTACCTGGTCGGTGCTGGTCACATCGAGCTCCAGGGTCAGAACCTTGTCTGCGTATTTTTCTTTCAGATCGGCGATGCTGGCCAGCCTGCGTGCTGTGGCGGCGACCTTGTCACCACGTTTGAGTGCGGCTTCCGCCCAGATCCGTCCAAAACCCCGTGAAGCGCCTGTAATAAACCATACTTTCATAATGTTGTGTTTTTATACAACAAAGGTCAGGAGGCCGCGCCCGGGGCTTGTAGCTTAAACGCGGGTTTTTGTAGTCAAAATGAGAAAGACGTCATTTGGCGAGTGAATTCGCTGTTCATCGATTGTGTTTGGGTGCGGGACGGAGACAGGTTAGATTTGAGCACACTAATCCCTCTTCAGCGCCGCCTCATGAGAGTCCTTATCGCCATCGGCCAGATTATTCTGCTTCTTTTCTTCGGTTTTTTGGCCCGGGAGGCCTGGCGTATCTATCACGAAGAGCGCCGGATCGCACGGGTGGCGAAGGATGGAGTGCGGACCCCGGTGTATGACAGCCCGTCGGCGGACGATTTTGTCCAAAGTAGGAGAGGAGTGCATGAACCATATCATTACAGGACTTCTCCGCTTGTCCGGTGGTCGGTGATCAGGCGGTTTAACCGCGAACATATCGCGCTTTTGCTTTCTTGCTGCTAGGCTCCATTTTCCTCGTCTTTTCGACGGGTTACCTGGCAACGTGGACTGGTATTCCGGTCATCCGAAGGGTGGGCAACTTTTTCTTCCTGGCCTGCGCTGTTGCGGGAGCGATCTACTTCAGCTATGATGCCATCGCATACTGGCGTTATTATTCCCGGCTGGAACGGGAGGGGGTGAAGCAAACCGTACGTGTGGAAGACACAGACCGTAGAAGAGCGTTCAATGGTAACCGGTCGGATGAGATATGGATACCGTATGTGTACAGGGCCAGGGTAAATTTCCATGGGGAGCAGAGGGTCATCGCCATAGGCCGCAAAGACTATGAGCAGGTCCATCCTGGTGAGGATCTCACCGTTTGGAATGATACGGCTCTTGACGATATGCTGGGCGCGAACTATACACCTCTTTATGAAAATTTCATATTCCCGCTTGTGATTTGGGGGATCCTGCTTTTCTATTTTCTTAAGTCGGTCAGGCGGCCCAAAGCACCAGTTTCTTCCTCCAGCTAGTGAAAGGAGTGGCGGAACTCCAGCGGCGAAAGGTTCGTCTTCGTCTTGAACAGCTTGCTGAAGGACTGCAGATGTTCGAAACCCAATTCATAGGCGATCTCACTGACCGAGAGATTCGTTGTCGACAGTTTTTCCTTGGCCAGCTCGATCAATTTATCGTGCAGGTGCTGCTGTGTGCTGCGTCCCGTGAGGGATTTCAGTAATCCGCTGAGGTAGCCGGGCGAGATGTTTAAGGTAGTAGCTATGTAAGCCACACTCGGCAAGCCTTGTTTCGCCAGGGCGCCGCTGTTGAAATAGTCGGACAGCAGCTCTTCCAGTCTTGTCAGGATCTCGTGATTGGCGATCTTACGGGTGATGAACTGCCGCTGGTAAAATCGTTCGGAATAGGTCAGCAGCAGTTCCAGCTGTGCAATGATGACGTTCTGGCTGAAACGGTCGATATTGGCGTGGTACTCCTGCTCTATATTTTTTGCGATGGCTGTGAGCATCGTCTCTTCTTTGTCGGAGAGATACAGCGCCTCATTGACCGAATAGCCGAAAAATTCGTATTGTTTGATGGTTTTGACCAGCGGCGTATTCCACAAAAAATCCGGGTGGATCAGGATCATCCAGCCCTCGGGCCGGTGGCGCGTCACCCCTTCTTCGATCTCGACGCCGAACACCTGGCCAGGCGCCATGAAGAACAGTACACCTTCATCGAAATCACTCGCCTGCTGTCCATATTTGAACCTGGCGTTGTAGACCCTTTTCAACGAGATAGAATAAAAGTCAAAGATCAGGCTGAAGGACCCATCGGTGAGCGGCAGCGTGACGTCGTCCATGCGGACAAGGCTGATCAGCGGATGCTGAGGCTTGGGCAGGCCTGCCTGCCGGTGATATTCGGTGATCGTTTTAAACCGGAAGAGTTGACCGCTGTTCATAAGACAATTTACTTATTCTTTATTGTATACTTTGCAGTATTTGTTTGCCCGATAGCAATACCCATTTCAGCCAGGGCTTGCCGATGATTTTCATAGTTTTTCTTTAAGCCTTGATGTAAACGTCTCCTTCCAGGTCTTCCAGCAATTTCGGGTGTGTCGGATGCCAGTTCAGGCGTTGCTGTGTCAGCTGGCTGGAGGCCGGGGCGTCGATAGCAGCGAAATGGAAAAACCATCCAAAATGTTCCGGCGCTTCTTCTTTCGATTTGGACACAACGGGAATGCTGAGTTTCCTTCCGATGATCTCCGCGATGGCCTTCATCGGGATTTCCTGTTCGGCGGCGCCATGAAATCTTGTGCCCGGCTCAGCCTTCTCATTCTCCAGGGCGAGGCGGTACAATTGGGCTGCGTCGAGTCTGTTTACGGCGTTCCAGCGGTTGGCGCCATCTCCGATGTAAGCGGAGACGCCTTTTTCTCTTGCGAGGTTGATCAGGATGGGGACAAACCCATGGAGATCATCTACGCCGTGTACTGACGGCGAAAGTCTTATTACCGATGTTCTTACACCTTTTGCGGCGGCTTCATCCGCGGCCACTTCAGAGGCGCGGGGGAAGGCAGGATTGAATGGAGGGATGATGTCTTCTGTGGCCAGTCGTCCCGGGCTGACGAGTGCAGTGCCGGAGGTGATGACAAAAGGCTTGTTAGAGCCTTTTAATGTGTCGGCGATAGTTTCGATGGCAACTTTGTCGACCTGACAGACTTCCTGGAATCTTGTGAAATCATGGATAAAACCGGCATGGATCACGCCGTCTGCGGCTTCGGCGCCGCTGCGCAGGCTGTCGGGATCTTCCAGATCGCCTCTGTGAACTTCCGCGCCTGCGGCTTTCAGTTTTTCGGCGGAGGAGTCTGAGCGGGCCAGGCCAAGGACCTGGTGGCCGTTATTGATCAATTCTTTTACGATGGCTGTGCCTATGAAGCCTGTGGCTCCTGTTACGAATACTCGCATAACTTTTGGTTTTTTGATAAACCAAAGGTCGGGGAGTTTATCCGGCTCGATTTAGCCGAATCTTCTTTTAATGTAGTCGAAATTAGGCTTACCTTAGGGTACCTTTAAAAATGAGAATGAAAAGTCGTTTCGCCTGCATCATGTCATTACTGAGCCTCGTATTGACCTCTTCCTGTAAAAAAGACAGCCATGGAAATTCCAATTCCTGCCGGATCATCGCAGTCTACGACACTACCAATAGCAGCAATGGAACAATCACTACATCCGACAATCAGTTCTCTTATGACAAAATGGACGGATCTCATCCATTAAATATAACAGTCCTGCAAGCAGTGAAACCCAAAACTTTACTTATAGCTCAAACCTGATGATCGGCGTCTGGACCCGATCTCAATATACCACAGATTCGATATTTTTCAACAGCCAGGGCTGGCCTGATAAAGCCGTGTATAAATACCTGAATTCTATCGCGCAGCTTTCCACGTACACCTATAGCTCCAATGGACAAATTCTGACTTCCACCGATATTAGTCCTTATCCCCTGCCACCGTTGGCGGCAGACCCGTCCGCAAAGATGACCACCTACACCTATGTCTATTCTAATGGCGACCTGCTGACAAAGACGGATAATTCAGGGAATGTATATACATATACCTATTATACGGACAAAGCTGCTGCTGATGGAGACGCCCTTCGACTTTCGGATCTGATAAATCTGGGCGTGGTGTTTGTCCAAAATGCTCATCTCGTCAAATCGCTGCAGCTCAATTCAATCCTGGAGAAATACAGCTATATATTTGATAGCTCGGGAAAAATTATTACTACTACGGCCACTTCAGACGACGGTACTCAAAAATTTGCTATTCAGTATGATTGTTCGTACTAGCTGGTTAGGCGGATGCCACCCTTGCGCCCAAAAAGTTTGCCGGAGCGCAGCGCCAGCAGCGAATCAGCGAGGCGAATAGCCCCGCTCAAACCCGCGCGACGCAAAATGCGGACAACTATCCCGCGCCGAAAGATAAAGCTGATTATAATTGCAAAGCCCGTCCCGGTCCCGCACCGATGCGAATCCCGAGCTCATGGCGGTAAGCCCGGGGTAGACGGCTTCAATATGAGCCGGATCGTTTTCGAAATGTACGCAGTGCTGGCAGCTTGGGCCGGATGCGCCAGAGCCGGATGTGCCAGAGCCGGATACGCCAGAGCCGGATGTGCCAGAGCCTCGGGCGTTCCCACCAGGTGCGCGGGCGATTTTGCCCAGCTGGATCGAATCAAAAATTTTCATGTATCAATGCGTTACAACATTAGACCAGTAATGCCCGAAAATAACTACGGACAGGATATACCCCAAAATGACGTTGATAACGACCCCGGCAGTAAACGCCAGAAAGGGTTTTATACCGGCATTCGCCAGTTCACGGAACCGCGTCGTAAGCCCTATACATAGAAAACTAAACGTAAATGCCCAGGTCCTCAACGACGTGATGGGTGCAATGAGAGAGGGTTTCACCAGTTTATTGTACTCGGCCAGCGTATGCCCATGAACAAGCAGCGTCGTCAGTATCGAAGCAACGAGGAACCCAATGATGAATTTGGGAAATCGCCACCAGATCTGTCCGACCTGCACTTTGGATTTGGTTTCAGTGCGCTCCCAAACAGTGACCGAAATAAGTGCCAGCACAAACGCCCAGATACCGACCCACATATCCCGTCCGATAACTTTTATCAGCGTATAGGATGCCAATGCCTGGTCCGCCGTTCCTGTAATGGCCGGATCCTTCCCGGCCAATCCACCATAAGATTGAGCAGCCGCAAGGCCGGCAGCGTCCGCAAATTCCGATGTTCCGATCCAGGCGCCGCCTACACCCGTCGGCAGGTGAAGCGTACGTGAAACCAGCGGCAATGCAAAAATGAAAATGATAGCCCAGAATACGACCAGGCTTATCGCGATGGGCGGATGCTCCTTTTTGGCCCGCACGGCGCCTGCAATTGCAATCGATGCAGAAACGCCGCAGACCGCGCCACCCGCCCCCAATACCGCGGCCAGGCGGTGGTCCAGACCCAGCTTCCGGCCAACAAAGAAGATGGTCAGAAAAGTGACTACGGAAACGATCGAAGCCTGCAAAATAGCCACCGGCCCCGCCCAGATGATCAACGTAAAAGGTAAAGTGGCCCCCAGCAGGACAATGCCCAGTTTAATATAAAACTCGACCCGGAAACCGGCATCGAGCCAGCGGGGTAACCCGATCACATTTGAAATGATCAGTCCGAGCGCCAGTGCCACCAGGGGCGGCTCGAGATTATAACGGGTAGCCTGATCCCAGTTGCCGGCGGCATAGATTATCGTCGATAGTACAAAAACAAAGATAAAAGATGGAATAAATGCCCCTGGTTTTTGCCCGATGAATGAGATCACGATGGAGAAGAGAACAAGGAATGCAGCGAGCAAAGCGAGATACCGGACGCCATTCTTTGAAAACTGTGCGGCTAGTTCCGATAAGCTGGACCATTTGGACGGAGACACTGCGATCCAGGAGATGCTGGAGCCGGCAAGATAAAAGACATAGGCCAGGATAATAACACCCAGACCAAGCCAAACGGCCCACCAGTCTTCCTTTGACCAAAAGCCCTGTCGGCCAGGGGCCTGTTGTATACCTGCTGTTTCAGTCTCATTTGTAGCCATAAGATCTATTTAGGGATTATGGCCAAAATAAAGTAAATAAATTCAATCTACCAAACCAGTAGACTATAACTTACCATTAGACATATCACTGCGGTTCAGCAGAGCCGCAACCTTCCGCCGGCGGCAATTCGAGATGCTACCCCTCCTTCCTGGCATCAGCCAGCAATATACTGTTGATGCCCTCAGTGATCTGCCGTCGCGCCTGACTAAAAGATTCTTCCGCTACCTTTTTTGGTGTACCAATGATGGCCTTCCTGATAGCCGCTTCGATCCCCGGCAGCGCAGCCCGGACCGCGGAGCTTATACTGGAATAGCTTTGCCCAAGCACCTGCAGGATGTACTTATAGTTCTCGTAAGACGACATCAGCCTGCGGGCGCCGTTCTGCGAATATTGCAGGGGCAGGTTCTCACGTATCGCCGTGAGCTGAGTTTTGACTTCACTGCTGGTCATTGGCTACTTTTAAATGCCGGTACTCACTCGGTGTCTGTCCGACCCGCTGTTTAAAAACCCGGATAAAATGTTGAGGATATTTGAACCCAAGATCACAGGCAATCTGACTGACCGACTTGCTTTCGTCAAATATTCGTTCTTTTGCTATGTCGATGACCTTCCACTGGATATATTCCTGCGCAGTCTTTCCTGTTTCCTTTTTGATCAGGTCGCCAAAATAGCCAGGCGATAAGTTGAGCTCCCGTGCGAAGTGAGCTACGGAGGCTAAGCCGAGGGTCTGCGCCTTGTCATCCAGGAAATAATCGTTCAGCAGCATCTCAAACTTCTCCAGGATCCCCTTATGCGCATTATCCCGCGTGATAAACTGGCGGTCATAAAAACGAACGCAATAGCTCAGGAACAGTTCGATATTGGATACGATCAATTTTTTACTATGCTTATCGATGGCGTTCTCCAGTTCATACTGAATTTTGGAAAAGCAGTCCAGGACAAGCCTCCTCTCCCGTTCCGATAGATGCAGCGCCTCCTTCGACTGATAACCAAAGAAGCTGTAGTCCTGGATATGTCGCCCGAGTGTCGTGCCATGTATCAGGTCTGGATGAAAAATAAGTGCATACCCTTTTGGCTGATATGTCACTCCATTGCTGTCGATCCCGACGATCTGTCCCGGACCAAAAAACACCAGTGTTCCCTCCTGGTAATCATAGGTATTCCGCCCATATACCAGGTTACCGCATTTTATATCTTTTAAAAAGATGGTATAAAAGCCAAAATACGTTCTGTAGCCGGGCCGGGGATCGGCCTTCGACAGATCGAGAACACTCACCAGCGGATGCCGTGTTTCAATATTATTGAATGCATTGTATTCGCTGATGGTATCGAAGCGTTTTATATTTTCCATTTCTGCGGTATTTTGACAGTTCAAAATTAGCGTTTTATCCCGTGGTTATGACCGGATGGCCCCAAATCAGCAATTTTGGTAACAATATCCGCAATTGGTATACCATGCAGGCGGAAAGATCAGGATACCTTTGTGTCAGTAAAAACAATAGTATGCAAAAAGA
>JAJGRW010002206.1:0-22953 GCA_025461045.1 Carex parvula | reverse complement strand
GAGTGAGGTAGGTAAGATATTCGGATTCTTTGTTGCTTAAAGTCTATTACATTTTGTGTTACAAGAAACTTATTTCCCCCGGATTGTATTGCAGAAATGGCCAAATGGGGTAGAAAGTAGAAACCCATGGAATTTTGGATTTCACAACTCAAAAGATCATTCTTCTCAAGCCATATTCGGACCACTTTTTTCTTATAAAAAATGATAACTTTTTCAAATTTCAAATTTCCTACAAATTGTGTCAACAAATCTAAAATGAATTGTTAATAAAAAATGTTGTATGATATGAAAAAAAAATATATATTTTTTCTAAACTTGAGAAAGTGTGCAGAAGATTTTGAAAAGAGTTAGAGGTCGAGCCTTCATCTCTAAGATAAAAATTAGTGCATTGTCATCTAACTAATTTTTAAAATAAATATGAAAAACACATCTCTCTCCTTTAAATATTTACAAAGGAAAGATTTTGGTTATCTAAATATTACATAATTAGTTCTAATTTCATTTTTTTTTTTGGTCATACATTTTAGCATAACAAAACATCGACATCCCGCATTAAAGGACGAGAAAAAAAAATTCTTACCCTTAAATCCTATTTTTTCTGCCAATTAAATATTTTTAGTAAAATCTCATATTTTAGCGAGTGTAAATAATAAAAATTAGTTAGGAGGGCACAAATGATCCCGTCATCTAACAACATAGATTAATTATATCGAATATATAGGCACAATAATTTAGAAACTAAAAAAAAAAATCATTTCTAATTATATATTTTAAAAAAGATATATCACAATGAAATTAGCAGAAATAAAGAAAAAAAAAGTTTGAGAAAAATATTCTCGCTTTAACTTCGGATAAAGCGAATTGATGTTTCGTTGCATTGAAATATGAGATCCAGCAGAAAAAAAAAAGAGAAATTGCAACGAAATTAGCATAAGAAAAAGGACGATAATTTTTTCTCTCGTCTTTGAAATATCGGATCCAATGAAAAAAAAAATTGCAACAAGATTGTCAGAAAATAGAAGAAGAAGAAAACCTAAAGGGTGAGAAGAAAATTCACATCCTATCAATAAAAATAAATTGACTACTTAATTATTGAAAAACTTGATATGAGGTCATAAGATCAGAATTTTCATTTATAGAAATTTATTAAAAATAATATAGAAAAATAGATAGAATTGTCTAGAAAGTTTGAATCCATAGAAAAAACAAAATAATTAATTCAGCTACTTTATTAAAAAAAAAATGTGGCAAAATATGTGAGGTGGACAGTACACCATAAAAAAAACCAAATTAACAATTAAATTACTTCTATAACATTAAAATACCACCGCATCTATTCATTTTTTTATATTACATTTTAATAAATTTCTATACATAATTTTTTTTGTCATAATAGTAAACTTTTAAAGCTGAAATCTCCCCATTTGAACTTATAAATTAATCTAAAACCTCAATTATATTAACTATCTTGAATTACACAGTCTGTGGAAGCTTGCAAGATATTATGTCAACTTGGGATCAATTTCAAACTTTTAAATGCAACAAAATTGTTTAAATTAAAAAAATGATAAAGTAGTATGTGCATATAGTGTGTGTGTGTATATACACACACACACACACAATATTGCACCCTTCAAAAATTTTAAAAATACATATTTTCTCTTTGAAAATCATAATGTCATATTTATCATTCTAAATTTCAATACTCATAATTTACCCAATTAATTGTCTTTCTATTAAAATCTATTTTAAATTTTAATGTTCTACTTTATTTCTCTAGTTGTGATACATATGCAGTGAAATTTATTGAACAATAAATAAATAAATTTATACATAACATTTTATTTTCTAGATTGGTGATGTGAAATAAACAAATGAAACATGTGCTTTCTATGTATTTTTAGTTATTTATGGAAATGCATATTTTAAATAAAAAAAAGTATAATTTCCTACTTGTTATTAATCTGATAATAAAAAATGTAGCGATAATATTTTCTTTTGGACAAGCAATTTTTACATTGAGATTTTATTTTTCTGCTTGATATTTAATTGGACAATGACAGATTTATTAGTATATTTCCGTACATTGCAACAAAAACATATTATAAAAGAGAAAAAAATCTCAAACAAATGACATATTTTCATAAAAATATATTTATGTTCGAAATAATTATAAAGTCCTGGATATTTATTAATATAGTCAAATAATGTGGTTGGATGGAGATTCGTGGGAAAAAAATGAGATTTAGGACTGACATATTTTCAGAATTATCCAAAACAAATGATGTTTTTTAGATAAAAAAGAAAGATTAATTACTATTATAGCATAATGCGCCAAAAATTTCATCAATATTTTTAAATAAGAAAATTTCATCAAGAACTCCATATCAATACAACTTGACCTCCAACTTCTTATATTTTATAAGAAGTTTCATCAATTGAGCCGCATACGAATTAAGCGATATATATTAATAAATATTAGTCATGAGCACATTGACATACAACGAAATCAAGAATTGTAATCCTTAAATGACATTTTAAATATGAAAAGAAATATCAATAAAAAAATTGAGTACCTGACAATCAAATAAATGGGTTTAGGAACGTTTTCAAAAAAAATGAAAAATCAGAACATATATATGTGACGAGTATGTGTGGTCACGAGTACGTGTGGCGAGTACACACCTAAATAAATTTAGACTTCTGCATACACGTAAAAAAACATCAAACAGATGCATAAAATCAATTAAAAAAACAAGGAGCCTGATAATTGTATCCAAAATAAATTCCCGAGCGCACCCCCCAAACTCGAGTGCGCCTCCCAAGTATTTAATATCTAACTTCCATTTTCAACATTCATATTCAAGCTTTTAAAGCTCTGTTTATAATCTATTACAATGCCACTCGCAAGCTTTTGAACCTCTATCTACAAACATTTAAATTCTAAATTTGAATAGTTTTAACTCCTAACTACTTTTGTCTTCAAGCCAAAACAAGAAAGATTTCTTTCACCCACTCTTTATTTTTTTCTCTGATCATTCTGGTCCATTTTTCCGACGATTCGTGATGAATTTTACAAATCTAAAATACGAACGTTTTCTACTCAATTTTCTTTTTCAAATGAGATCCATGAAGAAATACTTTTGAGTTATTTTCAAGTCGTTGTCTTTATTTTTTTATAATATGAACACTTTAAATTTTCAAGTTTTTAAATCTTAATCTACAACCTTTTGAATACGACATGAAAACTATTTAAATGTTTGACACAACTACTTTAAATGATTGACACAACTACTTTAAACGATTGTAGACAGAGGTTTAATGACTTGACACAAGTACTTTAAAGAGTTGTAGATAGAAGTTTAAAAGCTTAATTGCAGTGTTTTAAATGCTTGAGTGTATTACTTTAAACGCATGATACTATATGATCGACATCATAGGTTTAAACGCTTGAACATAGTAGTTTAAATGGTAGACATCAGAGATTTAAATGGCAGTAGACTAAGGTTTAAGAATTTTGAGAATTTAAAGTGTTCATGTGCTTTAATTTAAAAATAAAAATAGAGAGCACGGTTAGCAATTTTCTTCCAAGTTATTATGATGCATAATAATAGTTTTTTGTCGCCCTTGCAATGATGTATGTAATAAGTGCCAAATATTTCTATTTAATAAATATAGAACTCAACAGGCGCCTCTACTATACAATTAATAATAGTGGGACGGTCATTCTTGTTGGGATTTTATGGTACTTAAGGCAGCGAAATTCAAAATTTTTGACAAAAAAAGTACCAAAGGAGATCATGTGCGATTGAAATCAAACCAAAATCAATTTTCAAATCATTAAACATCATATATTTAGTTTCTTGTCTCCAAACAAGAAAGAAAGGTCCTTAAGATGTAGGATTGTAACCTCCACCTCCTTGTTGATGCTAATGGTGGTTGATGCCTTGCAGCGCCTTGGTGGTTGATGTGTGCGTGACCTAAAATGCTTTGCACCAAGATGAGACTCCAAAGTAGAAGTCATCTACGGTATCCACCAATAAATTAATTAGAAACCAAATATTTCTCTTGCTAGCGAGTACTAACTTGGTTGCTCCTTAATCCCTATCATTCAAGAGAACTAGATCTTGATCTTTTAGAGTTTGTGAGTTCTCAACACATGAGATATGAAACAAAAGAGAAAGAGAGAGTTCTTGGCAGAACTTCCACTCTAAAAACGAAATTACTCTCAAAAGGAATGAGAGGGAAAGTATATATAGCAAATAAGGAATGTGAATTATGTTTTCAAAACTAACCCCACGTTCTATCACATTTTTTACCACGATTTAATTCGAATTTTGCTTCCCTCTAGAGAAACAAAGTTCTAGATCTTTTTCTTATTTTTCCAGAAAGATATAGAACTCCCAAAACTGACTTCCTACGAGAGAGATATGATCAAAATAAGAAATGCTGCGCAGCAGTTTTCAGAAAACGTGGTAGTTATTAAGAAAACAATTCATAAAATAAACATGGGTCACAATTAACAACAGCCATTGGACTTTGTTTATTGTGCCAAGTTCTATTTTTCCTTATTTGAATTAATACAATTAATCTAATTAATTGTAGTATCATATATAATTATTCCAATAATTATATTTCTCATGTTCTGGTGGAGAAACCAATTTATTTATTATGTCATACATGTCAAATAAATTAAGGAGCATTTCTAATTTACTTCTTATTGGTGTGACCCTGTGGGATCTATGTCAAATGGCAATGGAATCTGAAACTCCTTTCGATTCCATAAACTACAAGCGGCACCTAGCAATATGCATTGTAGTTACCCAAATAACACAGATGATAAGTATCATACTGTATCACGATCCCTAAGCAACAATTGCCTCGTGTTAATTCCATGTCTCATGATATCATGAATAGATCAAAGGTAGGATCGTGTCATCCTTGCAAATCTACTCGTTTTATGATTATGAAATAATTCAGTAATTATGATTAACTCCTTAATCATATGTGCACATACTTGTATTATTTCATCAAGGGGCCCAGTGATATCATCACTCGTTTACATGAGGGGCATTGGTATTCTTGATAATTATTATCTCTCCACATGAGAGATACATACTGAGATAGAATCTGTATAACTGCCAGTTACTGACAGCGTTGGATAATACCCACGAATATGTATTCTCATGTGAGAAAAATAATCATCTCATACCTTAGAATTCAAGACACAAATAAAACATTAATGACACAAACACAATCCATATTAAATATTTTATTTTGGTCACGTCCAATCCCCTGATCTCCATCAGGTATCTATTTGATTAGATTGACAACCCCTTGTCATATGATCTGCAGAACATGATCATCATCTAAACAAAATGCTAATCTTATGCTGGTAATTAATGTTCCTTGTTAATTACCAAGACTAGTGATACTTTAGAGTATTTATTAACTCATGTATAGAGTTCCACAATTCCAAGTCCTCAACCTGAATAATCTATAAGTAATAAAATACTCAAGGAACAAAATGATAAACATATCATCCAATTACATGAACAAAACTTAGAAAACAATCATTCTATGATTGACTTCTAGATCACAACACTAACAATTCTATATATACTAAACAATTTAAAAAAAAAAAAAGTTTCATAGCCAACAGCAGAAATGGCTTTCTTTTACATGTCCCTCCTACATTTCCTTCTGATCAAAATTTCCAAAAAGATAACAAAATTGTGAGATTTTTTGATGAAGAAATAAAATTTCTAACATCTTTTAAGTGTACTTTCAATGCCAAATTGATTTCAATTGAAAATTAAACATTAATCTAGATTTAATTTTAAAATTTTATGTTTACAAATCAGTAATTCTTTTCTCTTCCACTAATAATGGAAATTAATTTAGATCCGGACTTATATAATAATGATGCTTGTAACAAAAGCGTGAAAGACTGAGAGAGATGGGTTGACCGGTCGGTTTCACGATCACACGTCAGATGAAAAAAGAATGACAAACTTGACAACAACATTTTACACGCATCAATTAGAAAAATGAACAAGGAAGAAAATGCCAAACTACTATCATGTCCTTTCAATTTTATATATTACCCACTACCTTAATCCAAAGGATGATAGCACTGCATGAGATGAGATCCCAATTCCCAAATGCAACTTTCTTAATATATATATATTTTTCAATAAGGACTCTGATTTTTCTTAGATGTATTTTATAAGAATTGAACTTTAGAAATTAATCCCATTAACATCTGTACTAGACGAAATTGAAACGGTCCGATAGACATCAGATCAAATTCAATCTGATGCCAGTTCAGAGCTATCCAGACTATAGTGACAAATGAATAGTCTGGTTCGGGTTGGCGAGATCAAAAATTTGTAATTCGGGTATAATTTAGGAATGATTCGGTATAACAAGGAACAAAAAAAAAACAAAAAAAGCCCCAAAAATAAAAATAATAATAAAAAAATCATGTTTTTTCACGTTTTTGTCGCGATAATTCGTGATTCGCGTTTTATTCGCAAATAAAACGTATTATACGTTTTTTTGCATTTTATTCGGAGTTCGGTTCGGAAACGTTAAAAAAACAAATAAAACATGAATTATTCACGAATATATCGCGTGTATTGTTACTATGATCAAGACTGCATCATAATTCACACAAACAGATTTAAGATTCATGAGGATCAAGTACGTACAAATATTTGTGTAGATTAGACGATTCCAACCGAACATATGACTGTATTTGGTCCGATGCGCATCAAACCGCCCATCACTATGTACTAGACACAGGGACAAACCCACATAGGTCCAGGGGGGTCAACTGTCCTCCTGGATTTTTAATTTTTATAGAAACTTATAGATCCGGAACGACTTTACTCCCCTTTGGAATTATTTTTGCCTTCCTCTGAAATCTTGATTTGTAATTTGAGTTAAATTTAGAATTAAAATAAAAATAAATTCTTTGAATTTTGATTAATAATTAAAATTAGAAGTTAGAGCATTGAAAATTATAAGTCAGAGAATTGAAAATTACAAGTTAGAGTATTATTTTTATCTAGTATTCAATTAGTTTTACTGGCTAATGAATTTTGAACCCGATTACCTATTTAAACCCAATTAGCTAATAGATTCTCAGAGATTGAAAAAAAAAATTGACCACAAGGAAACAATAGTTACTTCATAAAATAATATTATCTAATCGTTAATTGATTCATAGTTTCTAACACTACATGCCACATAGAACCCTGTGTTAGACTTAGACATCTCTTTCTTCACCTCCTTTATTTTCTCAGTTAGAGAATCTAATTTTCTAAACCTGATTACGACGCCAACTATACGCATATAATTCAGAATTTTTATATATAGAAATTATTATAAAATAATATATATTATTAGATGGATTATATTTATATTTGTAGAGTAGAACTAGGGTGCTCCTAAGCTCACCGAGCTCTTCGTGAGCGCGACTCTAAAACCTATCGAATTGACTTCAAACGACATTTCCAAACCGTTAGATGTTCAATCTATATTAAAATGTGCTTGGAGACCAAATTTTACATTTTTTGGAATTTTTTTA
Organism: Carex parvula; assembly: GCA_025461045.1. Classification (NCBI taxonomy): domain Eukaryota; kingdom Viridiplantae; phylum Streptophyta; class Magnoliopsida; order Poales; family Cyperaceae; genus Carex; species Carex parvula. The sequence goes on along the minus strand of JAJGRW010002206.1, from coordinate 15,359 downwards.
CTATTTATTAAGATGGTTTAAAAATCGCTGTTTTCCAATGGTGCAGAATTTTAATAAAAACAGCGATTTTCAAACCATCTTAATAAATAGTAAAAAAATTCCAAAAAGTGTAAAATTTGGTCTCCAAGCACATTTTAATATAGATTGAACATCTAACAGTTTGGAAATGTCGTTTGAAGTCAATTTGATAGGTTTTAGAGTCGCGCTCACGGAAGGGCTTAGTGAGCTTAGGAGCACCCTAGTTCTACTCTATATTTGTATCTTATAGAAGAAATATAGAATTGTTTGTAAATTTTTTTATATACCCATGGATCAAACAAGACCATCTTACAAAAAAAAAAAATGGTTTCTTCTATGAATTGATATATGAATACAATCCATCCAATACACTATATTATTTTATAAAATTTTCTATGAATAAAAAATTATGTATTTAATTTGTGTGAGGCAAATGCTTTCATGAATCAGTCAAAAACTTTTTGGGTTGAGACGAATATTTTTCTGAATTTTTCTTTTTAACAGTCACTTTACAACTTTTTTTTTCAAACTTTGAGGTGAGACGATAGACCTGAATTCTTAAATTGAACAATCACATTTTCATTTTTTTCTTCTTTGATATCCGATATTTGTCAAATTTAAGTTTGAAATAATGTAACATCATTTTCGAATAATATCTGTAGAGTGAGGCTATGGTATATATTATGCATAGTAGATATTTGCCCGTGTTATGAACTCAAATTTTTGGTTGAAAAGTCTTAACGGACGATCCAAACTATTCAGTACGTTCTCTATATGAATATGTATTTGTAAACTAAATTTAAAATTTTTGTAGAATTTGTTTAATATTTTTTTAAATGAATAGAAAAATACTTGATCTGAAAATTTTGGACTATAAAAAAATAGTGATTTTCTACCAATTTAAAATAATAGTAAATAAATTATAAAAATGTAAAATTTAATTTACAAGTACATATTCATATGGAAACCACGTTGAACAGTTCGGATTAACAGTTAGTATTGTATTATTATTTTGATACCTTATTAAATGAATAGACGAATTAGAAAAGTATTTGTGAATAATTCGTCTGCTATCCTTATTGTTTGCTAATTTCACCAATATTTACACATTTCAAACGTTAAAAAAAATTATGAGTTAATTTTAATGTATTTTTTTTTTTTATTAATTATGTTTTTACTGTTTGACTTTATACGAAATTATTTTCAAATTTTGTAAATTTTTTAATGTCTCTTGTGCCTCTTGTTCTTTTGGGTCGAGTGCACTGACCGCAATCCTAACCTCTTGCCCCTTACTAGAAGATTTGTCACTAAATTAAAAGGCTCAGAGGGCCGTTCGGCAACAAGAGATTAAGAGTGGAGGATTAAGAGCTTAAGGAGCGCTAAGGAATCGATATTCGGTTGTCTTAATCCGTGGGTGAAAGCTAAGGAAGCTAAAAGAAGGGGTAGAGGTAGGGGTGTCAACGGGTACGGTAAGGGTCGGGTGGAAGCATTTTCTTACCTGTACCCTACACTTACCCACTACAAATTGTCCTTACCCGTACCCTACCCTTACCCGCTATGAATTACCTTACCCGTACCCTACCCTTACCCGTTATAGTTGTCGGATTACGAAACGGTAGCGGGTAAATAACGGGTAATGCTATTATAATAAAAAATTATTATTTACTAAATAATAAATTAAAGGGTAAATTTCGCTGGAAGTCACTAAACTTTGTCCTTTGTCACGAATTGGTCACTCAACTTTGATTTGTCCCTCCATAGCCACTGAACTTTTATTTTGTCCCAATCAAGTCACCCTATAACTTTCCCATCCAAATTATAACGGAATATGCTCATTCCGTTCAAAATTTAACGGAATATGCTCATTCCGTCCAAAATACTAACGGAAAAGTTATATTCCGTTAATATTTGAATGGAAAAGTTATAGGGTGACTTGATTGGAACAAAATAAAAGTTCAGTGGCTATGAAGGGACAAATCAAAGTTGAGTGACCAATTCGTGACAAAGGACAACGTTTAGTGACCTCCAGCGAAATTTACCCTAAATTAAAACACATTCATTTCACAAATATTATACGTGTTTAAAAGGTCTAAATTTTATTGAGATTTGCTGAAATTTATTGACGTGTTTTAATAGTTAATTAAGTGTAACACAACTATCAAGAATAGTTGAAGAAATAATATTCATCGCTCATTAATATATATATATATATATATATATTTTTTTTTTCTTTTTTTAATTACCCGATCGGGTAACGAGTACGGAATAGGCTTTACCCGTACCCTTACCCGTTTAGATAACGAAAAAAATCTTTACCTGTACCCGTACCCAATAAGTTTACGAAAAAAAAAACTTACTCATACCCGTTTTATCGGATATGGTACGGGTCGGGTAAACGGATAAAAGAGTGCCATTGACAAGGGCGGATCTACTATAGCGCAGGGTAGGGCAACCGTCCTACCTTGGAAATTCAAATCTAGTTTACAAAAATTGGTTTTTGGGCATTTGCCTTACTCTGAAAATTAATATTGCTCTACACTGGAGCCCAATAATGTTTGGATAGCCTAATAATATTGTACTCAAATTTTATAAATTGTATAAGAGATGGTCATGGCTCAATTAATCTGGCCCATTGGTTGATTAAAAAATACAATAAAAAAGAAAAATATGTGCTGCCTGGGCTTAGAGCCTTAACTGGATCCGTGATTTTTCTCTCTTCAATTGTTTGTTGTGATTGCAATGGGTGTTTGGGAGGATTATGATTGTCTGACGTTTAGTTTCTCTTCCTTTTTTACAAATGTTCTTAGAGCATATCATGTAAGGAATGCCTTTGTACCAGTGGAAAGCTTTATTCACTGAACTATGTAATGTGCCTACGGGCTTCTGAAATGCAAAAAAAAAAAATACACATCTCTCCGTGCGGTGCCTCTCTGTTTCTGACTCGAGACAAAAACGAAACAAAAAAATACACATCTCTCTGTCACCTCTCCTCTGCAGACTCGAAAGAAAAACGAAAATTTAATGGGTTTGAATCCGATTATCTATTTAAACCCGATTCGATAATTTCTTACCCTATCCTGATTAAAATCCTGCATCCACACCTGGCCATTGACACCCCTAGATAGAGGTGTCTTAAGGTCCGGGCAGAGGATTAAGATCCGAACAAAAAGAGGCTATAGGAGGTGATCTTAATCCATATTAAAGAATCAGTTTTCGACAGAATTAAGCGACTAACGAAGCTAAAAGAAACGAATTAAGTTTTAAAGAGGCTTAATATCTCTTGTTGCCAAACAACCCAGAGAGATTAGTCACAAAGGCAATGGTTACACTAACCGCTTTCCTGGAAGTTTATGTTCTAATTTTTTTCTTTTTCTTTTCTGGATTGGTTAAATTTGAAATTAAATTATGCTCGAGTTATTGAACATACTGTGTCATTATAGTGTTCATGTTTTTTTGAATTCCCTGTTCTGTGAAGAATGAAAATTTTAGATGTAGCGAACAAATTGGATGAAGTATATATTAGGTTAGCAGAGAATACCTATACTTGTTTTAACAATTAATATAATTAATCTAATTTTAGCAAAATAAAACCGTTATTTGACAACTAAATATGTACCCATCCTTAGAAGGTTTATTTTACTTAGATGCAAAAATAAATAAACTGTAAACCAACGGTTTGACCAGTAAAAATATTTAACACACTAAATATGTTATTTCTAATTGTTGTTTCTACAAGTTCTATTACTTGAACAATTTAAACTTTAGGCCCAATTCATAATTAATTTTCAGGCCTGGCCTGTGTGCTTTTCCTAATCAACAGCTAAGTACAAGAAATTGAAACGCTTAGTGTAGACCATTACAAGATATAATTGGTGAACTTGAATTGTAAACTGTGAATTTTATCTCTTTTGATGTCTTGTAATTAAAAACTACAATTTTATATTTTTAATATTGTAAATTTTATAACATAACGCTGTAAACTGGAGTTTTGAATATTGTAAATCTAAATTGTAAATTGTGAATTTTATCTTTTTTTATATCATGCATCTAAAAACTATAATTTATTGTTTTGAATACTATAAATCCTATCACATAACACTGTAAACGTAAGTTTTGAATTATGTAAACCTAACAAAATAAAATGCAAATAAAAAATATAACAGCATAAACAAAATAAAATGCAAATAAAAGCATAAATAATTTGCACCAAACATAACATTTTTTACAAATCTGAAACAAACATAATAAAATATAACATAACACTACTTATCATTGTTTTCAACCAACCATAAAAAACATATTGTTCAACTAAACTATTTGTCACCAACCATCAACACATTACAAAACATTGCGCAATACAAAATTTGCGTGATGTAGTGAGTCATCATCCTACTTCGGGCATCTCTCAATCTTCATAACAAGTGAACTCTAGGTTGGATCAGCTGAAATAAAAATTTAATATCAAACATTAATAAAATAATAGTTTCTAAATTTTGTAGACCTAATGCATGAATCATGTAAACCTAAGTAAACATCTTGAAAACCTAATGCACAAATCCTATAAACCTAAAATGATCTCAAGCGTTCAAGTCCTAAAATATCATCTGAAAGAATCATGTAGACATAATTCATGAATATTGTAAACCAAAGTAAAAAATCCTGAACACCTAAGTAAAGATTTCAGTAAACTTAACATATCTCCAATTGATGAAAATTTAAAATAATAGGCAAAAAGATAAAGCATATTAACATGTAAATTTGTCATATAAAGTATGTAAACCTAACAGATCTATTATGTAAAACTAATTTTTAAATCCTATGCACCTGAAATCAAAATTATGTAAACATCAAATATAAAGCATGCAAAATAAACAAGATGAACATGTAAATCTGTCATATCAAAATGTAAAACCTGTAATATTGATTATGTAAATTGATAGCTAGAACTCTGCAAACCCGTTGTATCTTCTAAGTAAGAAATGATAGATAAGGTTATCTCCTCCATATTGCCTCTCTCTCATCTTCTCAAGACCGTCTCCTTCTATCTCTCCAGATCGCCTCTCTCTTTCTAGATTGGCAGTAGTCATGGGGAGGAGCGGTCATGTGAAGGGGAGACAGTACCAGACCGGTCTCGGGGGCGAGCACTACGAGAGAACAAAAGAAGAGGAAAAGGAGAAAGAGATGGTGGTGGAGAACATATCGCGAACGGAAAAGAAGAGATTTGAGAGTTTAATCGGGCGAGAATTTGTTTTGAACGATTAGAACAGTTGAAGTCTTATCTAAAATTATTTTGAAAAAAAAATTAAAGAATGAAGATTGGAGAAGGAGATATTTTCTCTAATATTTTTACTGTCTTATTTTGTTCTATTTTTAACTTTCCATAAAGTCGACGCATAACATTGGAAAAAAAAAATTATCTAACGGGGCTTGTAAAACCGATATTTTTATTAAGAGGGATGCTTCTATGCACCTAAGGATCTATTTGTAAAATGAACATATTTTCATTTTCAAAATTCAAACAGTCGATCCGACCGTTCAACATTATCTCCATATTAAAATGTACTTGGAGGTCAAATTTTACATTTTTTTGAATGTTTTTACTATTTATTAAGTATTTTACAAAACTAGTCAAATTCAGACCATTGAATTTTGTACCCATCTTAATTAATGGTAAAAAATTCAAAAAAAATGTAAAATTTGACCTCCAAGTACATTTTAATATGGAGATAATGTTGAACGGTCGGATCGACTGTTTGAACTTTGAAAATGAAAATATGTTCATTTTACAAATAGGTCCTTAGGTGCATAGAAGAATTTGCCTTTTATTAATATCCAAAGTTTAATACAAATTATTATTTATGCCCAGAATCCCATCTGATTTCGAAAAATGCCCAAGCCGGCCACAAAATAGCCGGCTTACTCGTTTTCTGGCCGACCCCCCCTAAGCCGGCCATTTTCTGTCCGGCTTACTGTTTTTTTTATTTTTATTTTAGACACTATGAAGAGCAAAATAATGAAATCTCACACTGAAAATTTAAATTTTGAGTTTAAATTATTTGTTAGATTACTTCTTTTGATTTATAATTAGCATATTTATACTAAAATATACTAGATTACTTGAAATTATGTTGAATTACACTATATTACAATAAATTATGTTGAATTACACTAAATTACGTTAAATTACGCTAAATTACAATAACTTCGCTAATTATGCTGAAATACAGTAAATTACGCTAAAATAGACCGATTATGTGCCATCTTTCATGAATCATAAAAATACTAAAAAATTCTGAAAATAGTAAAAATTGGGTATTCTACAAGTTCATTATGTAACTAATCTACTGAGCTACTTGGATTGAATAATAGAAATGAAAATCTTAATCGGAAACTTCAACTCAAGTTTTGAGGCACTTTCCTTTGTTTTTTGGCAATTCTGAATTTTGAAATCCAACATAGGTGGCACGGACGCATGCGCAATTTCTCAAGCTTTCCGAAAAGTGGTCATCTGCTGAAATCGGACACTCGAGCGCCGTTTTATGACCGTTTGAAGTTTCACCGTTGTTTTTTTCGTCTTTTCAGTGAACATATCGTCCCTATTCATATGTAATTTAGCGTAATTTACCGTATTTTAGCATAATGTAATGTAATTTAGTATAATTTAACTTAATATAGTGTAATTCAACATAATTTTCAGTAATATAGTGTATTATAGTATAAATATACTAATTATATATGAAAAGAAATAATCTATCAAATAATTTAAACAAAAAATTTAAATTTTCAGTATTAAATTTTATTATTTTGCCCTTCATAGTCTCTAAAAAATAAAAAATAAACGAGTAAGCCGGCCATTTTCTGGCCGGCTTGGGCATTTTTCGAAATCAGATGAGATTCTGGGCATAAATAATAATTTGTATTAAACTTTGGATATTAATAAAAATGTCGGCTTGTAAAATACAGTGATTTTGAAAAAAAAGAAAGAAATTGATATGATTTTGCAAATGAATACCAAATAAAAGCTATTTATTACATTCCCCTAAAATAAATAGGAACTGTATAGTCGTTTGGATAACCGTACACAGCTTTATACAGGCGGTATTTATCCAGAACAGAAAGCGCCACGCTGGATGTCCGTGAAACACTTTTGTAAAGTTCAATCGTAGACAAAGACTTACTCCGACCAAACTAAACACACAGTAGCGTGAGATAGAAAGCTTTACCCCACCAGTCAGTGAAACCTTAATGAAAAAGACCAGGACCATAGTACGATTTATCAGTCAGTTTGGGCTTGGTGCCTCCTTTCGAGTCCAGTTTCTCTGAAGTAACTAAAATTATGTGGTTATATTGTGACCGTCCGATCAGAATCTTGACCAATCCGGCCCAATGTGAATTGAACAGGATCTGTTAATATTCGTGCAAAAACATATCTGACGGTCCAGATCTGAACTCATAATTTGAGTTACTTTATCCCATAAAAGTTCATGTTCTGTGTGCCTACGGGCTTCAAATCAAAAAAAAAAAAATCGATGAAAAAAAAAACGAAAATTTTTTCTTCGACAGGCGACAGCTCATTTGCACTTTAACCTACTGTTACCCCAAACCCTCCCTCGGTCTCTCCTCTCTCTCTCGCTCTCTTCTCCGGTGATTTGCTATGGGCCGTCGCCGATTCACCGACGATCCGCCGCCAGCGGACGACCTTCGCTGTCGCCGCTCCGACGGGAGGGACTGGCGCTGCCCCCAGCCTTCCCTCCCTGGTCTCTCTCTCTGCATTTATCACCACCGCCGCAGTTACAAAAACACTAGCTTTAGCCCGAGCCCCGGTCCTAGCTCGGACCTTCCACCGGAGACTCCTCCTACTAGCGCCGACGAGAAGAAGCCATGGAAACTCCGGATTAGAAGCTCTAAGCGACCAGCTTCTCCGTCAGATGAGGGAGGCGCCATGGAGACGCCGAAATCTGTGCGTACGGACGATCAGAAGTCAAATCAGCGTCGAAGAACAAACCCTGATCCACCACCGTCTTCACCACCATCAGGTAGTTGCTTGTTTGGAGTAATTAGAGAGAATCTGAATAAATTCTTGCAGATCACAGGGTTTAGACTTAGAGATTTGTGTACAAAAGGTTTATCTGAGTAAAAATTTGAAACAAAAGGTAATTAAAGATTTTAATTTTTTAATCTTTGAAAAGTAAGTTCTACAGAAGCGATTATCCCGGGATGAAACGTACTGGCTATTTTCATACTAAAAAATTAATCTGAAATTCTATTATAGACCCCAATATGGATTAATTAAAAACACCTCCAAAGAAGTTCATATCTGGAGAGTCTGTTGACACAAACTATAACACCTCTTCAGAAGAAACTGCAAATGGAAACACTAAAATGACGCCTATTGTGCTAGCTCTGGCGCACTCAAAGGGAAGAAAGGGCAAGAAAGAGCCAGAGGAAATGCAAAGCGACCCCACAGAGGGAAGGAGGCGGCGAGGTGCAAAGCCAAGTCAGACTGAGACGTCAACTCCGACGCCGACTCAAGTGCCGGTTGATTCAGAACGGTGCAAGAGATCCGATGGTAGAGGATGGCAGTGCAAGTCCAAAGCCTCCCCTGGTGTGGGCTATTGTGAACACCACTATAAGAGGGTAATTCCTTTGTAGTTTTTTTTTTTTTTTTTTTAATTTTAGAGATGTGGTTTTTGGTTTGTACAGGTATTATATCTCTTGGTTTATTGGTACGGTATAAGAATGGATTATGTTGAATGCCATTGTGTTTTATTTATTAGTCTAGGCTGAAACTTCATCGGGCCATGGGAACTATGTTCCAGTTCGGGTAAATTAGAGGTAAAAAGTTGGTTTTGGTTTGCGCTTATCAGTATGAGATGAGAAGTCACTACTTTTTGTAAGCTTGGAAGTATGAAAACAGTGACAATTTCATTTATTATTAGTTTATTACCCAAATGGGCCAAATCAGATAAAAATCTGAAATGTAGCTTGTTCAGTTTTGTTAAATATCACTTGATACTTGGGTACTTGTTGGTACCGGTGTTTTTGAAATATCAGAGCACAAATGAACTTCAATGCATATTTTTGTGGCAAACAATTACATCCTCTTGAAATCCAGGTTAAACTCCTTAAAGATTTGAGAATGAAGAAGAATGCACTAGGAGGTGCTCAAGGGAGGAAGAAGTTGTCTGCAGCCGCTGTAGCGGCAGCTGTCAAGCGGCAGACTGAGAAGCAACAGCAGGTGGTGACGTACGCGTCACCAGCGAAGGCTCAGGAGGAAACAATGCAGCTTCCCAAAGGGTTAATGACAATTTCGCCCTTGGTCGGCAGTGCTACTACAGCGAGGGGTTTGAATGGAGATAAGAAGGTTGGTGTTGATCCCGCGCCACTTATGGTGCGTCCTATTCGGTCAAAGAACTGCCCGCCCGAGCCTGTGGGACCTGTCAAGGTTAGACTCTTTGGATTGATACTATTTTACATGACAGTTTCAAATATTGTATTATGTTAGTCCAGTGCCTTCGATTATAAACTTCATTTATTTTGGTTTCCCTTGGATTCTTTCATGTTATATGGAGGTTTTATACAAGACATACATTTATGCTGGGTATATTTGACGGTAGATTTGACAGGTGAGACTCACTTCTGTTACTAGCTGTCCTAGAGGAATGGGAAAGTGTAACTTGCATAACCCATCTATATTTTGCTCTGCATGTTCCTAACTTGTTATTAAAATTATGCAGCGGTGGAACCAGAAAATTGAGGTAAAAGGGGCTGAATAAATAAGTGTTCTGTAATTTTATTTTATGAGGGGACTAGCAGTATAATTTTTTGTAAAAATTAAAAAATTTAAAGGACAAAACTGAAAATTTTCAATTTGTAGTGGGGGCTAGTGAATTTGTTGTTGTTTTATATTAAATCAGCAGCTCAATTTTCTCTTCCTTTTGGATTGGCAGGTGTTACCTCTAGGTGGTAAAGGGAATAAGAAAGACAGGAAGAAGACATGTCACAGGTGCGGTGAGACCAAAACAGGGCCGGTCGTCAGGTGCTTAGCTTGTAGGAAGCACTATTTTTGCTCCAAGTGCATAAAGAAATGGTCAGTTGACAATATTAACCTTCTCTTTTTTCACAAATGGCCTTTTTCTTTTGCCCTTGTTATTAACAAACGATTATGTGTTGAAAAACAGGTATTACGGGATATCAAAAGTAGAAATCAAATCTTCATGCCCAGTTTGCCGGGGCTGTTGTACTTGCAATACATGCACGGCAAACAATGTGAATTCTGATGATGCAGCTCAGGTGTGACTTTTTTAAGAATGCCTTTAGAAAATCTTCGGAGAAACACCTATGCTAAAATATGAGTATCAAAAATTTCTGCATTAATGGTATTTCTTGAAATATACTTGCATGCTGCTATGGCAAAATAATTGCTCAGAACATAACTAAACCTCATGTAAAGCTTATTTAAATGCTAAAATGACTGCGGCATGATAAATTAAATGTAACTTTAGAGTTAGGACATGTTGATTTGTTGCATTTTAGTTGGTGAGTCAGGCATAGCTAATCCCCAGTTCTCTAAAACAATTAATTCATTTTTTATCTTCTTATAATGCTGCAATATGTAGGAGCTTTTTTACAATTCTTGGATAATCTAGGACTTGAATTATTAAGTATCCTACACCTAAAGCCTGAACCAGGCTGTAAGAACTTTGAGTGTCTAAGTCATGTTGTCCGTCTTAACATGTGCACACTTGCTTATTTCTTGTTTTATTCATGAAATGATAATAGACGGAAGATATGAACGGGCAGCCAAAGGATGTTAAAATAAAATACGGGACGTCTCCATTTTCCCAGCTGCTACCTGCTATAAATAAATTAATGTCGACCAGCTCGATGAATTGGAAATAGAAGCGAAGAAACAAGGTGACTTCATATCATGCTCATTTTGGAATAAATATCTTGTAGCATATAGATTATTCGCACTTCTCGTTTCTTATTTTATTTTGCCTTTTGAATCAGGGAAAAGGGTGTCAAGTGTTCATGTTCAGATGCTAGAAAATGGGCGGTGAGGAGGAGCTTAGCTGGTAATCCTTTGGCCCTCACGTGATATGACTATTTGAAATTATAACTAAAAATGATGCTTTGTTATTTACCAATAAATAAACCGAAAGGTTAGTGAATGACAGCTGTTGATTTAGTTCAAACTGTTTCCTAACAGAGGAATATTTAGTCTTGCGAACTTAGGTCTACAGAGGAATATTTTAACCCAATATTCAACTATTGATTTACACGAACCGTAGGCCTAGCACAGATGGTAATAGGCCTCATCTCTCTATGGAGAAACAATTGTTCAAATCCTGCAAGAGGCATCTAAATATAAATGGATGCCGGGAATAACAGGAGCTTTTATTTCAAAAAAAAAAAAAAAAAAACTGTCTATTTACATCTTTAATTTGGGCATGGTGATTTGTATTGAATCAGCAATAACTGTGGGGACTTGATTCTGGATTTCTCGAGGAACTGCTCAAAGTGCTCCTACAAACTCTGCATTACCTGTTGCCAAAAGCTACGGAAAGAAGAGACGTCTGATAAACTGAAGGCAAGCGACTTAATAAACTGCAAGTCCAGTTCATGCAAGGCCACCTCCCCTAGTTTCCACGGGTGCAACCTCAAGTGCCCATCTAAACAACTCGGCGGCTGTAACAACTCTTCTCTAGGTTTAGTTTATTTGTATCCTGCTGGTTGGTCAGAGGCACTAACCATTAGTCAAGAAAAGATACAACTAAATGCATCCAACAGCACTCACACCGAAAGTAGAGATGCTGCCGTTTCCTCAGACTGCCCTTCTCGTGCCAATGGCAAGGTTACCCAAGTATCAACTAAGCCCCAAGAGACATTGTCTGGTTTCCTATAGGTTGAAGTACGTACAACTCTACCATTAGTTAATCTTTAGAGGTATAGCATGTCGGTGATGGTGTAGTTGTCTGTGCTGTGGATGGAAAAAAAAATGTTTAGATCTCTGATGCTGATGGTTAACTTGTTATTATCTTCATTGTAGTGAGGTTAGGTGAATTGCTTTCTTTGTTGTGTATTGTGTCATTTGAGATTATTGGTTAAATCCATGATTGTAGAGAGCTTATGATGTCGGATTTTAGCTTAGATTGCAGCAGAACCATCTTTAAAAAAGTTGTTAACATTTCCTAGTGCATAAAGTGGTCAATTAGGATATGAATTATGCAATTTCTGATTTCGAAATAATGCTTGATATGAGGGTAACTTTTTGTAATTGTTGCTGTTGTTATGGTAAAGCTGGATTTGTAGTATTAACTCATTTGGAATCCGAATTACATATAGAATATATTTATTTAGAAAGCAGTAGCTTCGTTTTATTCTCTTAAAAAGTTAAAACAAGTTCGATGGTGATTATTCATTTGGTCATCTAGTTACGAGCATCCTTTTGATATTGTTTTGGTTCTGAACTTTTTAGCTAATGTTTAAAGAAAATATAAATGCTTGAATTTCATAAAAGAAACGGTAGAGAAGCAGTTTTTTTAAATATTGTCAGGATTATTAATAGACTATATGACCGAGGTATTCTTATTTATTACTCTCAAGCTGGGATAGCTTGATATTTTAGACTTCATTGGGTTGGAAATCCGAATAGGATCCTCAAACAAGTAGAATTCACATCACCCCCGGTACCGTAATAGGAAATCTTTTACAATTACTTGATCTGGACCGTTCTTTTTAACTTGGCACGAATCTCAAAGTCCAATAATACTGCCCCCTCCGTCAGCCCGAATCCCAAAGCAGCTGGGAGTTAATCTCAAACCGTAAAGTGAAGGGAATCTTTTACGGTACCGGGGAGGATATTACCCAAACAAAGTAAGCATATGTGGTCATGGCCTTATGGGTTGGGTCGTGTTGGATTTGACTAAATTAAAGTAAAATAATCTGATCCCGACCCAACTCTTACTCAATTAATTACTCAATTAATTGGGTTCGTCATGTGAATTTGGATTTGACAAAGAGATGTTTTCAATTAATTTTGAAATCTTTCAAGTTATTAAACCATCAAAACTGATATTGATGCACAAATAAATTCACTGAATGAAAAGCCAAAGAGCGTAAGGCCCTGCCTATGCTGTAATCCTATCCCCGAACACCGCTGATATGATGTGTGGGTTGTAAGAGCAATTAAATTGGCCTTCACAGCAGGTACAATCTTGAGATTTATAGACTTCGTAGATCATATTTATTGAGGGATTCTACGATTTCAATAAATCAGATTGAAGAATTCAAACATATTTGACGCAGAGATTTTCTCAAGCTCTTTCAAATTGATCAACTTGGAAAGGCCAGAGCCTGTATCAGATTTCAAATTACTGCTCTTTGACCAAGGGTTTACAATAAATTCAAGCCCATCGCCGAGCTACGACGGGCCCATGAACTTTATAAGGTAGTTGTTCGTATTGGGGCCTAAGCCCAATCTCTAAGGATTTTCCTTTAAAAATTTGTTTGTAATAGTTTCCTATTCATTTCCAATCTATTGTCATAATAAAATGTTGCAAATTTATGTCTCTAGAGAGCTTTTTTACCCTCCGTTTTCTTATAATTTTACCACATGATCGAGTAATTATCGGACTTATTTTCGCCTAAATAAATATCTTATGAATATGACCTTTGGTAAATAATTCATAATTTAGTACTTTTTAATGATTTTTCAATGCTACTAAGCTTCTTTAAATTTTTTTTCTTTTGATAGGGAGTTTCATGAAAACTTAACTGTTGGGATAAAAATTTGTGCCCATTTTGTAGATTTTGAAAACACCAAGTGCGGTACAAAAAGTCCGTACCGATGGGATATATGGATTCGATACAAAACACATCCCCCTTCTAGTCTTCAGATTTCATCATTTCAATCTATTGGAAATTCAATAACAATTTCAATTTTCCGCAATTAGTTACTCTTTGTATTGGTATTTTATCAACCGGAAATATACTATTTTAGTTATTTAATTTCAATTTCCGCAATTAATTACTCTTTGTATTGGTATTTTATCAACCAGAAATATACTATTTTAGTTATTTAATTTCAATTTTCCGCAATTAATTACTCTTTGTATTGGTATTTTATCAACCGAAATATACTATTTTAGTTATTTAATTTCAATTTTCCGCAATTAATTACTCTTTGTATTGGTATTTTTATCAACCAGAAATATACTATTTAGTTATTTAATTTCAATTTTCCGCAATTAATTACTCTTTGTATTGGTATTTTATCAACCGGAATATACTATTTAGTTATTTAATTTCAATTTTCCGTAATTAATACTCTTTGTATTGGTATTTTATCAACCAGAAATATACTATTTTAGTTATTTAATTTCAATTTTCCGCAATTAATTACTCTTTGTATTGGTATTTTATCAACCGGAAATATACTATTTTAGTTATTTAATTTCAATTTTCCACAATTAATTACTCTTTATATTGGTATTTTATCAACCAGAAATATACTATTTTAGTTATTTAATTTCTTGTTTGTTAGTTTATTCTTGATATATTAGGCATATGGATTTCTTCTAGTACTCTTAAAATATTTATCATTTTGGATGAGAAGGAATCACTTGATAATAATTATTTTTAACTTAAGCAATAGTTAAAAAAAATGAAATGAAAAAAACAAAAAAAATAGAATAGCCAAATCTAGTTTCTAACAGTTCAGGAATTGTATGTGCAATTTTTTTATAATTACATTTCTTCACGCAATGAAAAGAAATAATACGCATACGGACGACATTTTGAATCTAGGGAACATAAAAAATTATATAAAAATATCAATGATTATGTTTATTTCTATATTTAAATGAACAAATAGGCTTAAGTCCATTCGTCAACCAATAGTTTGTGTCGATTTCTAACATTTTGCACAAATTCAAGTCTTTTTCGAGCTCAACTTGGGCAGAACAATCCTTGGTTCATATATCAAAAGTATATACAAACAAATATCATTCTAGCAATAATTATCATAAAATACGGTATATATGAATTTTGTAAGTAATTGTCCACTGTATAATGGTTCAAGTGATATTAAAAACCATATGCAGTTAAATATATAGATTTCACCTGTCGAATTCAGAGAACACAGACTCTGGTCTTGGTTTAGAAGGGTCTGAATTGTCAAAATATCTTAGAATCCGAGCTGAAATTGATGATATTGATGTTGCTTTTCAAACTATAGGCAATCAAGATGTTCTTGTCCCTCTCTCTTCTTTTACCGAGTCACCTACTGTTGCTACAAGATCTTCTTCTATTGATAGTTCTGCTACTTCTGTTTAGTC
>JAJGRW010002205.1:0-31968 GCA_025461045.1 Carex parvula | reverse complement strand
TTAAGAAACTTCAAACTTCTAACCTAGCCTTGGTGAAAATGGGTTTTTCTCTTTGTTTCTTGCTCAAAGCTTTCTGGAGAGAAGAAGTGTGTAGAGTATTCATTTGAGGTGCCTTATATTGGGCAATATTAGGTTTTTTCGAATTGCTGCCTGCTGATGTGTTTTTTGCTATGCCCACCAGGTGTTTGATCAAGGGCCTGGATCAATTACCTCATTCATGCATGCATATGTGGCAAAAACTGTCCAATAGGGGTTTGGCCATGTTAATGATTCTCCTCTGGAGTGATCTCAACCTTTGGATTAGCATTAAATAGCTTATACCACCTCTTGGCCATTGATCAACCGGCCACATGAGGCAATGCTTGTCTTTAGTGCCCCTGCATCTCTGGAGCCGAACCTTCCATCTTGGTCATCTCCCATAGACTGCATGGCACGCGTCCTAGGGACCGTTTGGAGTATTAACAGCTGTAGAGGCCGATGTACACCTGCACCGGCAATATACCGAGCTCATTATACCCTTTCTCTTGATACTAATGCGTTGGACGTGAAATAAGTGCCAAGTAGCATCGCCATACAGTGTTTAATGTGTTTCAGGGCACATTATACCCTTTCTCTAAGCCAATTCGTTGTATCCCGATCACACCCGAGCTGCACCAAGCCATGTTCGGTGGTCAGTTTAATTCAATGCATTTTCTAACTCAATTAAGGCCTCCAATAGCGTCGTGAAGGTCCATTTATCGTCCCTTCCAAATCTCAGAGCCCAATTTGAAGTATAATTATAGTTTCGCATTTTTTGCTTTGCCCAATTTCCGGCCGAGTTATGGATTGAGGGGAGGAGGCGTGAGAAAGGGCATAGGCAGAGAAGAGAAGGGAGGAAGGAAGGCATTACAGGCTTTGGGGTAAGCTCTCGGGTTAAGCATCCATTTTACCGAATTTATTTCTTCAAAAATCCTTCTCGGGGGCTCGGGTTGAAGGAGGAAGAGAGACCTGGGCAAGGGGCCCCAACTGTCGGCCTCTATTTTCATTTCAAAATCTTTCGTTTCTCATAGCTGGGTCGGGTGTTTGGTGAGCCACGTATTGACCCATAGGCGGCACATGGTGCGCGGGGTGCACGCGAGTCGAAGGGGTCAAGCGCCTCTCATTTAAAACCCACGGCATTGAGTCCCCTCTGGGTAGTTCCGGTGCACAAGGACCATGCGCTATTAATTCGGTGTACACGGCTTGTAGGTTGTGAACTAGGTCTATCCAAGTTAGGACTTCGGATAAAAAGAGTAAAATGGTTATGAGTCTATGACCCGCGGGCCCCATTCTTTCCCTTTTGTTATGAGGCTCCAATTTGCACCCGGAGTAGCTTGAAGCATGTTTTTTTGTTGAGTATCTCCATGATTTTGCACCCAAGAATTTGTTCATGACTTGTTTGAATTGTAGGAAATTATTTCCTTTGTAATTTTGCCCATACCACATATCAAAATTTATGGTTTCATGTGTAGAATGCCATCAATAATTTTAACATGTTGCACTTAATTCCTTTTAGAAATTTATGTGTGATTTTGGCACTTTTCCAATTAGAAGACAGCTACTCATTACATAAAATTTTAAGTAGCAACTTTTTAGGGTCAAACAAATGCCCCCCACCTGGGTGAGGTGTGAAGACCTTAGGATTGAACAGCTTAGCCAGGTGCCCCCAGTGTTCTTCTCGATCTTCATGAAATTCTTTCTGAGTTGCTTTTCTGGTTTGAATCTCAGGTGTTGGAACTCCATATTGGGGATTGAGCTCGGAAGCGGGTCTGATCATCTTCTTTGATCACATCTACTTCAAAAAGGTATGTTATCTTTATCTCATCTTGCTAAATACTTGCATGGTTGGGTAAAGGCTGAATGTGCATTTTTCGGGGTTTGCCTGAGCAATCGGTCCCTTGCTCATACACCGGGGGCTTCAGACAGTGACTGTACTCCAAACTCACATTCATTGGGGAAAACCTGTCTAACCGAGGAGGTATTACAGACAGGAGAATTTCATCTCTGATCTAGTATAGGAACCATGCAGGTAACTTGCAAAATTGAGGGTTTAGATAAAATGGCCTTCTGGTTGTAGGCATAACCTTGGGTTTTGATCTAGTTTGTCTCGTGTACTTCTCGGTGGGCCTTTTGGCTAACCAGGGTTGGTCTTAGCTGTATCTCGGGGTCTTCTTGGCATATCAGGTTGGGATTTGGTTTTGGTTGTAGTTTAAAGTCTCCTCGGACTGTTGGTGCAGTTTAAAGTCTTCTCAGACTATTGGTGTAGTCCAAAGTCATTTCGGACCGTGCTTGGTTGGGATTTGGTTTTGGCTCGTAGTTTAAAGTCTTTTCGGACTACTGGGGTATTTTAAGGTCGTTTCGGACCATGCTTGTGGCTTAAGGTCATTTCAGACCGTTGGTTTAGTTTGAGGTCATTTCGGACCATGGGGTAGTTTAAGGTCTTTTCGGACCATTGGTGTAGTTTAAGGTCTTTTCGGACCATTGGTGTAGTTTAAGGTCTTTTCGGACCATTGGTTAAGGTCTTTCGGACCATTGGTGTAGTTTAAGAACTTTTCGGACCATCCTTTTTTTTGTACTCATACCTACAACTGTTTGAAGTTTAAGTTGGCATTACGGTTCAGAGACTGGTTTGACCGTCAACTTCAGTCATGCCTCGAGATCAAGGTATAGGTCTCTTTATCTCTTCTGTGTTCATATTTGCACGGTAATGTGACGGGGTTTTAACAAGGTCTTTCTTTGTTGCAGGAGTTCCCTTTACCATACATGACCCCTTACCGGTGGGACCCTTTCCTGTGAGAGGGAGGTTTCCTGGTGATCCTACTGATTGGACACCAGAGACTACCTTGAGAGTGGGTGTTTCTCAGCGGGCCGGACCCATATTGCGGCAGCAGGATTTCCACTCATTTCTAGGTGATAGTCTTTACCCTACTTCATCGGATCGGACGCCACATTCTTTACATCTTTTGGGCTTGAGCATGGTGGGCACCGGGGCCCTTCCCTGGGTTCCCGGGTATCTTCCTCCTGGCACCTTGGGGACGGAGGCAGGTCTGGTTGACTGGGCGAGGTTTACATTACAGAGGGAGAGAGTTGTTCTCGAGAGAGCGGGCATCTACCATGCGGTATTTCTTTCTCTCTTTGAGTATACCTGGGATTCATCATTTTTTCAGGCTTTGGCTGAGAGGTGGAGGTACGCCTCTAACACAGTCATTTTGGCCGATCGAGAGTTGACTATCTCTCCCATAGAGTTTCATAGATTGTCTGGTTTACCCATCTTTGGTGACCCTTATGATGAGTACCTCCCTAGTGATATGGCATTGGCGCAGAGATCACCGGGGGGTGACTTTGTTTACGTGTGCTCACTCAGGCGATTATTTGTCATTTATCACACACTTGCCCTTGCGGGTGATGTGACCTTTCATACTTGGGCTCGCTATTTTACCGACCGAGTCAGGTACCCGTGTCAGTCTTTCGCTCATCCTCTGGACCCCTTCGGCACTGGGAAGGCGGAGATCTTTCACAGTGGTTCTATCCCGGAGGCATGCCACACCCGTTATCGATATTCAGGGCGAGAGCTCATATTGACTGCTTTCCTAGCTTTATGGCTTTGTCGTTTCGCCATCCCTAGTCAGCCAGTTGGCATCATCAGACCTGAGACTTTTGTTATGGCGAGTAGGCTGGCGCACGGGGAGCTAGTTTCTTTAGCTATCCCTGCTTTAGCTAACCTCTTCAAGGGTATGAGAGTGGTCTCTTCCTCATGCGATCCCTCTTTCTGTGACGAGGTTATCCCTTACCATTATTTGTTTGGTTGGGCTCACATGTACTGGGCAGGGTTGTACACTCCAGTGATGGATAGTGATTTGCTACATCACCTGCCCTTATTGGCTGAGATAGCTGGGGTTAGAGTCAGCCGCGTCTCAGCTCGGCGGGCGCGTGCTTTGCTTCGCGACAGTGCTGATTATCTCCGGTTTCATGGCGGGAGACAGTTTGCTTGTCGCGATGAGCGGCTTGAGGATCTTGTTTTGTTTGACGGGGGTCCTGGAGGAGACCATTGCGAGAGTTTGAGGTTGGGATCTGCGGAGGCTGGGTTCTTAGTTAGCCTTCGTCATGGGCTTCTTCCTTTGCGCTTAGGAGACAGGGTGGTCTTAGAGCCCTACATGCCACATCGCTGTGCACATCAGTTTGGCTTAGACCAGTGCATCCCTGCTGATGTCCCACTATCTGATGACATCCATGCTGATTTAGCAGGGGCAGCCAGGTGTTGGGTATCATTCTTTCGCGTAGAGACGCAGGCGCGTTTTGTCATGCCTCGAGCTTTTAGACTAGTGACCTTCACTGTCTTATACGAGCGGTGGTATAGAGACATGATACAGGTCTGCCATATTGAGACCTTAGGTGGGTGGATGAAGAGAGTTTTGCCTGGACCAGATGATCATATCGGCCCGAGGACTGTACCCCCTTTCGAGAGAGTCCCCGGCATGTGTAGCCGGGATAGTCGTTTCTTCACTTCTAGAGTTATGGGTGGGGCTCCCCCTAGAGTTGGTATGTTTTCTTCATTGATATTTCTTTTCTGCGTATCTTGTTCAATTGTACTAACCTTTATTTATTTGTTGGTTAGCATTGCTTGTGCCGGAGGGTGAGGTGTTGACTTCTTTTGGGATCCCTAGTAGGATTCTCTAGCTCTTCTGCCCCAGTCACAGAGGCAAATGTCCGGCCAGGTATTACTAGCTTTATTTCCTTTTACCTCATCACTTTTGTTTCTTTTTCGTGACCCGTATTTGTCTTTGCAGGGCTAGGTCCGGGTGCTACAGGCTCCTCTGGTGCTAGGGCAGAAGGGGTTGTCGACTGCCCCCAGGGTGTCTCTGCGACTGTGGAGCCTTGTTTGGCTGTGGTACCTTATGGCACCTTCCTTTAGGTTCCATTTTGCGGGTTCGTTGTGAGAGTGCGCGCCTTTGAGCCCACTCTTTGTTTGTGTATTTTGGTTTTGGTTGATTATGCTTGGATATACATATTTGCGGTAGGTGTTTGCTTTTGTAGCTTTCTCATTCTCCTTCTTTTTCTTCTTTTTGGTTGATCTATTCGAATTTTCTCTAACCAGGTTCTAAGCGATCAAATAAATTCGTCTAAATCGGTTTTCTCCCTTATTCTCCTTCTTTCTCTTTTTGTCTACGAGTTCTTCAAGTCTTCTCCAATCGGGTTCTAAGCGATCGAATAAACTTGCCTAACTCGGTTTTTCTCCTGAACCTTTCAAGTCTTCTCCAATCGGGTTCTAAGCGACCAGATGTACTTGTAGAGTCAGGGCTTAATCCTGAATCTTCTGAATCTCCCCCGTCGGGTTCTAAGCGACAATGCATCTTCATTGAACTCAAGCTGTACCTCAAACCTTCTGCGTCTATTCAATCGGGTTCTAAGCGATCAAACGTCTTCAGCTGGCTTTAGGTTTGGTCATGCGCCGTCCCACTTAGAGGGTAACATCGGCGACATGGCTTCGTAAAACCGTCCCACTTAAGGGTAACACCGGTCATACGGGACCCGTTAAGGTCAAACATTCATTCGTGCTCCCCCCCATAAACAGGCAACTCTAGCACGTATGACTACGTAAAAACCGTCCCACTTAAGGGTGACATCGGTCATACGGGACCCGTTAAGGTCTGATCCTCACACACAATACCCCCACAAAAAGGATACCCCGGCATGTGTGACTATGTAAAACCGTTCTGCTCAGAGGCTTCATTGGTCATACGGAACCCGTTAAGGTCGAATCTTCATTCGTGCTCCCCCCATAAATAGGCAACTCTAGCACGTATGACTACGTAAAAACCGTCCCACTTAAGGGTAACATCGGTCATACGGGACCCGTTAAGGTCGAACATTCACGCGTGCTCCCCCCATAAACAGGCAACTCTAGCACGTATGACTACGTAAAAACCGTCCCACTTAAGGGTAACATCGGTTATACGAGACCCGTTAAGGTCGAACATTCACGCGTGCTCCCCCCATAAACAGGCAACCTCAGCACGTATGACTACGTAAAAACCGTCCCACTTAAGGGTAACATCGGTCATACGGGACCCGTTAAGGTCTAACATTCACGCGTGCTCCCCCCATAAACAGGCAACCTCAGCACGTATGACTACGTAAAAACCGTCCCACTTAAGGGTAACATCGGTCAGACGGGACCCGTTAAGGTCTAACATTCATGCGTGCTCCCCCCATAAACAGGCAACCTCAGCACGTATGACTACGTAAAACCATCCCACTTAAGGGTAACATCGGCCATACGGGACCCGTTAAGGTCTGATCCTCACACACAATACCCCCACAAAAAAAGGATACCCCGGCATGTGTGACTATGTAAAACCGTTCTGCTCAGAGGCTTCATTGGTCATACGGAACCCGTTAAGGTCGAATCTTCATTCGTGCTCCCCCCATAAACAGGCAACCTTAGCACGTATGACTACGTAAAAACCGTTCTGCTCAGAGGCTTCATTGGTCATACGGAACCCGTTAAGGTTAAGTGTTTATGCATCTTCATGAGGTTGATGCGACATAGTGAAGCGACGCTTCTCTTACGAGTGAAGCTTAGCTTGCTTGTCATAGGTTTCATTCTAGTGCTTGAAAGGTATTTTCTGGTTTCGGGTTCAGCTGTCACCCGTGGGACGTATATCAACAGGCTATGCTGAATTATACTTGGGTCTTAGGGTATTCGCTTGTCATTCATGGGATTTTGGGGTGTTTACTTGCCAAATTATGGGTTTTAGTCTTTGGAGTCAAAGATTTTTTGTTCTTAAATTCTAGTTTGGATTGCGGCCCGTGGGGCATTGGTCCATAAGCATATCATTCATGGGTGTTGACTTGGCGCGAGGCCTGCTTTTGTAGAGATCGGTTTGGTGAGAACCCGATTAGGGTTACTGCCTTTGGGTTCTCAGTTTCTCTTATTTTGGGTCATGATAATCGTTTTAGTGCTCACGTGGCCTAGGCACAACATCAAAGCCTTATTTTGTTCGGCACAAATATATAAAGCCTGCTCGTCTCTTTAGATAACTGGTTAGACGAGCGTACCAGTGACAATTGTTTAAAGGGCACAATCTTGACAAAGCCCATTTTGTGCTTGAGGCTTTCTTAGTGGGCTTTACATCTCTCCACTCTTTTTATATTGTGGTGGATTTAGGTGCATGCATGCACTTTGTTTGAGGGTGGCGTCTTGTTCACTCCTCTCGTGCCTTCTTGAATAGCCTATGTGGCATCAATCCTTAGGCAAGGGTATCGCGGGAAATGCGAACACCATTGTTTGAAAACTTTGTTTTTAAAAGGGATTTTGTGCCTTCAGAATTTAAATAGTCTAAACGACCACTTTCTTTAATCTTTTGATTTTATTTGAGATATCATCATTAGGCACTCCATTGTTTAAAGGACAATGAAGAAACCTTGTCTCTCCTTTTTTCGAACTGGGAGGAAAGACAAAACCAGTGATAGTTGTTTCAAATGGGCACAACACCAAAGCCCATATTTTGTTCAAAGTACAAAATATAAAACTTGTTTGTCCATATTCAGAACTGGCTGGACAAACTTTGCCAGTGCTAATTGTTTAAGGGTACAAACTTAGCAAAACCCATTTTGTGGCGAGAGGCCTTTATGGATTTTGTGGATAGTTAGGGGACCTTGCTTTTCGCTCAAGACAGTTTCACTCATGCTGCAATTTGGCCCTTTTATTCGTAGAGGTTTTCGCTCATGTATAATTGTTAGGATATTTTATTTATGGATATTGGAATTTAGGTTTTATTGAACTTTTGGGTATTTGTGGCATTTTATTTGGAATGTTTTATTGGTGGATCCTAGAACTTGGGTTTTATTGGAGCTTTAGATATTTGTGGGGTTTTATTGGAGATCGTGAAGTAGAATTTGAGGAGGAGATCTCGTGGGACTCTCGTACCATGCAAACACACATTCAAATATTTTAACATAAACGTATCATCACCAAGCAAATACATGCATCGTCCATGAGAAAGAGAAATAAACTCCTAAGAACATTTAACATAAAATGGCTTGTTGTCCTTATTTAGTAAGGAGCGGCCTTGGGCCCCGCATGTTTGGTGGGTCTCCTGTCCTTGCCTGACGTGGTTGGTTCAGAGGGCGGTGACAGGTCAGGTGACTCAGAGGATTTTGGTTTCTCTGGTGCTGGTGGTGGAAGAGGAGGTTTGCTGACGGAGCTTTCTGTATCATCAGGCGGGGGCATGTCTCCATTATTTTCATCCCAGCCTTCGACTTCCACGTCCACAATTTTGCGGATGGGATCAACGGTTAGTTGCAACTGATGCGGGATGGTGTTGGGTGGCCCGCAAGCGATCAGGAGCCTAAGCGTGCTATAGTTGTTGTTGGAAAAATATGGGGCAATCCTGAGAGGATACCCGAATCCTGTCCCCAAAGCGTGAATATCAGCAGAATTCCATAAGTGTAGGGGTATCTTTCGGAGTTTTATGCGCGCACGGTAATTGAGGGGGTTGTCATAGCCTCCTTGGCTAGAAGTCCATCCTATCATTCGGATATCGGTGGGGATGACACCGGGGACGTCGGCTTCTAAGGTGAGTGAGCCCAATGAAAGGACACCCCTTTTTATGTCATCACTTGGGCATATGAGTATGTAATCGGCTTCGGTCTCGTTGACTTCTTCGATGATCAGGCTTGAGAACTCGCAGTTGAGTCGGTTTGAGAAATAGTGACCGAGGCGGTATTTTGTGTACTCGGTTTTCCTTCCTCCAGTGACATAGATAAAGATAGATCGCCATGACCATCGACTTTCTTGCGGCAGCGCATCTTTGTTGGAGAAGTTGACGATGAGGGAACCCGGGCCTGGATATAGGCCATACCCCATTCTCACTGTCGGTGTAAGCGCCATGGTCTCCCAGTTGCGGGGAATTATTCTTTGAGCAGCCATTAGCGTAGAGTCTGATTAAGGTAGAGAGAGTTGGTGGCTCGAAGATATCGACCTCTTTCAGGGGTGGGGTATATATACCATTTCCCCTTCGGGCGTAGCGATACCCCACGTACCCCTTCATGCTCATTATTGTCTTCATCGTGGCTATAGTGGGGTGGTTTTAGAGGTGACGGTTTACGAGCCACTTTCATCTTCTTGGCAGAAGTCGCTTGAATCACCATCCTTAGGTTTCTTTGATGATCCACGCTTTGAATGAGATTTGGAATTTTTGCCTTTCCTTTTGGAAGTTTGCTTGGCTTTTTCCTTCTTCTTTTGTTCCTCATTCTCCATGATACACTTACAGGAGGTGCAAAACCAATTGAAGAATCTTTTATCGTATCTAGAATTTATCTTTCTTTCGGTGGCGCATTCGGTACACGTACCTAGTGCATCGGTCGCAATTGAACATGACGTAATAATCGTCTACTTCATCGCAATTCATGCATTTGCCTTGCTTTGTGCGACCATTGCCACTATGATCCTCCTTCTCTTGAGGTGAATCATATTCTGAGTCGGTGGACCTCTGAGAGGCCATATAGCACTCAGCTTCTTGTTCTTCTTCCGAATTTCCTTCGTTTTGAATTCTTCGACTTTGGGATTGACTCTGCATCCCAGGTGCTTGATATTCTCGAAGATACTTCCCTTTAATAGGTGACGCGAATCTGTTTCCGTTGCTTTCTCGCAACCTATAGGTGTCTCGCCCCAAGGTTTGCTCGACAATGTAGGGTCATTTCCATTCAATTCGAGCATGACCGTCTTTGGACGGGTGAGACTGGCTGAGCATGGATACCATGTCCCCTACTTCGAATTGTGAAGGTATTTCGTTTTTGGGGACAGACTTCATCTTTTGCTTCCCTTTTTCTTTGTTAGGAATCAGAGCATGAATCCCTTCTAAGTGGGCTACCACAGCAAGTGGTAAGGTTCCTTTTTGTCTTTTGTTTTCTAGGAGGTCCTTGAAGATCCAGCAGTCATCGATGGTGTGACCAAGGATACGGTGATATGGGCAGAAATCAGGTTCGTTGACCCTACTCGCTTGCTCCGGGCGTTTGCATACTGGCAAGTTGAGACCCTTTTGCATCATTAGGTCGAATGCTTTAGCAACTTTATCTCGCCCAAACGAGTATGTCTTGTTCTTAAGTTCTTCCAATGTACTCCTTTCTCTTGGCATCACTGGAACAGGTTTTTTCGATTCAAAGGTTGTATTTGCTGAATCCGTATGGGTTTGCCCCTTCGTGGATTGGAATTTCAAGTAATCCTTTAGGAGTTGAGCCAGTAGGCCTTCAAGCGGGAAAGGCTCAGGCGCGGGCGCTGGGGACAGCGATTCTATATTTCCTTCATTTTCTTTTGGCTCTGATACCCATTTACCTTTGAAGCAACGCAGGCAGCTCCATTTGGGGGTTTCATCACTACCTTGGGGGTGTTCCCTAAACCTTGTGCAAGGGGGATGGCACATGGCCCCACACTCGGCACATGAAGTCATTGCTGAGGTCTCTCCTGGTCTATCGCATACACTACATGCGACAAACGACGACCGATCATCTTCAGCTTCTATTACATGACATGAAGCGTTAGAGGTTCTTTGGTTATTGTTTGGTTGTTGTTTTTTAGGCTCGGAATGCACATCCAAACCTTTCATTTGTCCCAATAGGTCTTGGAAGGAGCGTATTTTGGTTGGGTTCGATTCAGGTTGCTTTGGCGAGGTATTGGTGAAGGAATTTCTCCCTCGACCTCTTCCGCGGCCTCTGCCACGACCGCTTTTCCAAGCCGCTTCTAAATTGGCATAGGTAGCCCTCCTTTGGATTCGTCTTAGATCACAGGTCGGCGACTCATTATCGCTGTCACTGTCGCTGAAGTATTGTGTAGGGCTACATTTAGAGCCGTCATATTCATTATCAGATTCTTCATACCCGAGTCCCCGAGTATTTCTTGGCTTTCCATTCGGTCCTATGATTGTAGGATTACGGTAAGCCAATATCCGATCGAATCACTTTGTCATGGCGTAGGTCGGAGACATGGGACTCATGTTTGCGAGGATCCTGGTTAGGCTTTTGGGACAATATGGTAGAAGAGGCACATCTATCCTGTCGGACATAGTTTCATCTTCTAAAGGCCATTCATCGTTGTTCAGTGCCAAAGACCGACTCTTACCGTCGGACGCCCTATAGAATACGATAGGCTTGTGCCTAAAGATTCCTTCTTCGGTGACCTCTTCCTTGGGTGGTACTATGAACATTACCATTTCTTGGATTTGGTTCACTTCCCTTGGCGTGAGCTCCTTGCGATGGTTTTCAGGTATTCTTTCAATCATTAACGAGGATTGACTTATTTCTCCCTCGTTTCTGAGGGTATTATGTATGATGGGAGCACCCTAGCTTCATCGGCCTCTTCCCCCGATGAAGAGTCGGTATCGGCTCCATATAGCTTTATTTTCTCACCTTTTTGTTTCTTTGAACATTCTCCTTTTAGAACAGGTTTATCGAAGAAGTATTTGGCATCTTTTAGCCCTATTTCATGCACTTCGAACGGCTTAATTTCTCCATTGATTTGTTTGACTTCACCGTTCTTTACGTACTTTATACATTGATGCAAAGTTGACAGGACATCATTGTTATTATGTAGCCACGGCCGGCCTATCAATGCGTTGTATGTGGTTTTCGCGTCGATGATATAGAACTTCATCCATTCTTGGATACCACCAATATCGAAAGGCAGGCTGACTGCCCCCATGGATTGTTCCGTTTTGTGATTGAATCCATGTATAGTGATCTTATCCTTGGTGTGGAACTTAGCACTCAATGTGAGACGGTTCAATGTTCGCTTTAGGCATTAAATTAATGGAGGAGCCCGGATCGATTAACATGCGAGTCACCTTTTGGCCATCACACTCACCAGTGAGAAAGAGTGGTCTATTGTGGTCAGGCGTACCTATGAGCAAATCGTCGTCGCTGAAGGTGATGGTTGGGCTTTTGTTGTCTATTAGCGCTATCTCTTGTATTTTCTTTTCGGCGAAGTGAGCTTGAAACTCTTCAGGGTTTTGGAGTGCGTATATGAGCACTTCTCTCACCTCAGCCGACATCATCAAGATGTCGAACACGCTGACTGCGGCTGGTATTTTCCTAAGCTGAGCAAGGATGTTGTAATCTTGCACCATATACTTCTTGGGCGTTGGTTCATTTTGTATCGTGGGTTCTTTCCCTTTTGCCTTGGTTTTCGACCTTCAAACTTCATCTTCTTGTGGTGGCTGGCGTTCAGGGATATATGTACCCGAGCGGAGCACTGCTTGACAATCAGGTTCCTTGGTCTTGACAAAGATGACTTCGCCATCATCTGAGTCACTCGAGGAGCTTCCTCCATAGACAACCACATTGCACATCTCATGGTCATCATTATTGTTTTCACCTTCCTGAGGAGCTTTGCTCGTTTCCCCTTTCTTAGCCTTGAGGCCCAACATTAAGGCCAATACGTCTTCTGTTAAGAAGTCTAGGAGAGTCAGCGGTAGCGGGGTACCTTGCCTATGATTCTCTAATGTTTGTATGTGCTTTTGAATTTCAGAAAGCGTAAGCAATTCTATTGGTTTGGGCAACTTCTTGCCCTTTTGGCTTCCATTCTTGTTAGGTTTGCGGTGGATGACCCGTCTTGGGGTCCTTGGCACTATGGGGTTTAAATCGTTATCCCATTTGACTTGAGGTTCCTTCAGGAGCTGTCTCAACAATTTTTTAGTTTTCTTGGAGAGGTGGAATTCTCATGCTTCATTTGCGGGACTTTCCAATCTCCTTTCTTCAATCATCTCATAATGGGAGACAACATTAACCTGTTCGTGAGGTGCGGGTTGTTGCACGGCACTTGGTGCTAACTGCAGACGACCCTCTCGAATTCTTCTTTCTATCAAGTCTTTAAAGACCCAACAGTCTTCTATTTTATGGCCTACCAACCTATGATATGGGCAATAGTTGGTGTGATCAACCTTATCTGCCTGTTCGGGGCGCTTGCTTGGATATTTTAGCCATTTTCTCCTTTTTGAAAGAGTATTTCTTATTCTTTAGTTCCTCTACCGATTTGGGGTAACGACTATTTTGGTTATCGCGAGGGACTGGCTGAGTGGGTTAGCTATCGACTTGTCTCGCCTCCTCATCGGAAGAGTCAGAATCTCATTTTTCGGTTTTGTTGGCTTTGTTGGTTTTGACAACATATACTGTCTTTGATTCCCTTTTCTTTGGGAAGTCTCTCTTTAGTTGGAAAGAGACCGCTGACTTCTCTTCTATATCCGCTTGCCCCAATCTGGATACGGTGTCTACCAGATCTTGATAACTATTAGGACTAGCGATGATTAACATCTGCCTCATTTTACCAGATGTACTTCTTATGAGCAAGTCAACTGCCTCCCTTTCGGGCATAGTATGGCTCGACTTGATGCTCATATTTCTCCATCAGTTGATATATGCCAGGAGAGTTTCGTTTGGCCTTGTTTGGCCCATGCTAAATCAGCAAGCCTTACAGGACTACTCGCGGTGGCGGACCTGTCTATAAAGGCACGTGCCATTTGGTCCCAAGATTTCATACTTCCTGGTTCTAGAGAGCAATACCATTGAAACGCTGGTCTTGAAAGACTTCTAGCGAATTGGCGACAAAGGAATGCTTCGTCTCTTGATGAGTCTCCACATTGAATCATGAAGTGGCTGACATGTTGTTCAGGTCCCGTCTCATCTGTCCCATTTCCTGAGAACTTGGAGAATAAGGGAACATTGTATGTTAGGGGATGTTTTGGTATTTCGAATTCGGGAGGGTATGGCTTCCCTATTCGTAGTGTTGTCTGTTTTGGGGCAATCCCCATTTCTTGTAACTGACGGCTAATCATTTCTTGAACATCAACCGCAGTAAAGATTGAGGAGGTTTCTCGCCTCTCATCTTCCCAATGTACCCTATGTTTTTCTTGAGGGTTTGGTCTTTCTATCCTTTCAAGCCCGTTCACGGGGCTGGACCGATTTGATGTTTCTCCTCTTTCGAGTTCGGAGTTAGCGAGGCCTTTCCCTCGGATTTCAACTATCAACCTTTGTTCCCTTTCGTGGGCTTGATGTACCTCAGCCCTAAGATTTTGTATCTCGGCTTGCATTTGGTTGAAGGCAGATAATATTTGCTCTTGCGCTTGTGCACCAATTTGACTTTCGCCAGCACACGGAGAAGTTACCATGACTGTATTGAGGTTGCCTAAGGCAGATCCGTCCATATGACCCGCATCTGAGCTAGTCACAGTTTTAGTTTTAGAGTTTATTGGAGGAGGGCATGCTGCATCGAATGCTTCCTCATTGTCACTTGGATTTTTGACAATGGGGTCCTTTCCCTTTCTCACCATGCATACGGTGGGGTTGGAGGGTTCGACATGATGGTCATCTTCCTCTTGGAGGTCTTCATTAATGGTTATCATGAAGACCGTTGCTTCTTCTTCTTGCTTAGGGTGTGTTTTAGCGACCCTTCGCTTCTTGTGAGTGGCAGTTGGCGCCACTATTGTTAATCTTCCAATGTTGGAGGGGTGCAGATTTATTCGTGCCCCCAGCCTATCATGTACCCTGGCTGGTCTTCTCAGAATTTGAGGGGTTTGATTTGATCTCTCATTGCTTGAGCTTTGAGAGGTGCTTGCACGCATCTCTCGACGGAGTTTTGGTTTTAACGAGGCACCATGAGGTGCCCCCAGCCTTGGGGCTGAGGACATTGGTTTTGGTTTTGGAAAGAAGGCACTGTTGTGTGCCTTAGGTTTTGAGGCTGGGAACGTCAGTCTCGACTTGATTGAGGGTTGGGCATCATCGGATGCCCCCAGCGTTTGGGCTGGAAACGTCAATCTAGACTTGACAGAAGAGGGTGTAGAGGTTTCTTGCGCCGGATGTACGTAGTATCGATTCCTGCGCTGCTTCAACATGCGAAGCTGTTTGTGGGCCCTATGAATGGCCATAGCAGTGTCATCAACCATTTTGCAGTTGGTGTTCATCCTTTTCGGTTCATGGATGAACGAGACGGTTTGAGGGACTTCTCCCGCTGCACGTATGTGTGCAGTAGAAGAATTCCTCCTCACTATCCTCAGTGGGGAGAATGAGTTACTGACGGGAAGGGCTGGTTGAGTCACCAGCTCATCTTGGTAAGCTTGGAGATTTCTTTTCTTGGTGATCGATTGGGGGGGTCACGGGAGTTTGGTTGACTTTGGTTATTTTCTTAGACGCGCGTCTTCTTGCGCGCCTAGTTTTGGGGAGGGGAATGAACGTCTTGCCATCCATTCCCTTAGGGGTGAGGAAATAACACGCTTCCTCATCATCTTTAATTTCTTCCTCGGTAATGGACCCGAGGGACAGCTGATCATTCCTTAGAGCAGGAATAGGGGCTTTGAATGCCCTGATTTCATCAAGGGGGACTGCAAAAGTCCCAAAATAAACAACTTCTTTGCCAGCTGGAAGGCTGCAACTTGAGCAAACGAGCGTGCGTTGATTGCGGTGTAAGCCATTCCTGCAAACAAGCAAACTCAAAATTTCATTAGTCAATTTTCATATGTAAATTCATACATGAGTGTTAGCCCAATTATTCAATCCATAGGCGTCGATATCGAATATAAAAGGAAATGACATAACTCAAGCGGTCCAATGACTCGTTGTTTGAGTGTTTTGAAGTCATTGGCTACTTGAGTACGTTCCTTTTATGTTCGTATCGGATCCCGAACCTGTGAGGAGGAGAATGTCCCACTGGGCGTGCCAAAACCTGTAGGGCGCAGAAAGTTGCACAGCTGTTGGTATGGAAGGTGTGTGTGCATGTGTATTTGAATGTCTCGTGGTTCAATGCTCTTGATTGACTAAAGAACATCGAACTCGAAGCATTCAGTTCTTTCTTTCCGCTATTCCTTCCGGTTCACCCTCGACAGACCTACGATTCGTGATCAGTCCGTCGAGAGAGTTTAATGATTGTGGGGACGTTTAACTCCCAGCGGGCGCAAGCCCCCGCTGTTAATTACATCAGATGGCCCTCCCAAGCCATACTGAATACCTCGTTCATTTCGGGATTTATGCCTATCTGTCGTGAATTGAATAAAGGGGCTAAAAGGGGAAAACTCATGTACTTGGTTTTTGTGTGTTCCTTTGATTATCATTGTTTTAGGTATTTAATTAATATGTATGCACGAGATGTAATGATTATTATTAAAATACGTTTATTACACATTTTTATTTATTTTATAAACATATTTGTACTTGAGAAAATATATTTATGCTTTATTTATATTTTTATTTAAGAGGAAATGATTGAAACATGAAGAAAAGGGTATTATCGTCATTTCAGGGCCTGGCTGATGTTTGGACATGTTCAATTTTGGTTTAGAAAGGTGGAGGATTCAATTTGGGTTCGTTTGGAGGTGGTTTGAGTCAATTTGGACTTGAAATAAAGAAGTTATGGCCAAAAAGGACTTATTCGTAAGTATTTATGTTTTTCCAGGGGCTTATTTACAAAGCTGGAAGGGTGTGGGTTTGTGATTTGGGTTTTATACAAGGTTTCATGTGAAATTTGGGCCTTTAAGGGCTTATTTGAGAGAGTTTTGTGCTGTCAGGGACCTTTTTGTAAATTTACGGGGGCTTCGCTGCAAATATTGAGAGATCAGAGGGGGTCTTTTATAAAAAGGGGATTGATTTATGATTTTATTTATTGTCTGGACTTTGAGATTCGGATTTTCGGGCCTTTTAGATTAGTGTATTGGGCTTTAAGATATGGGCCGAGCTTCAGGATTCGTGCTGGCTATATGATGTGTATTCTGGACTTTAAAACCCGTGCTCCCATTCAAACCCCATTATGGCGCCAGAATTGAAGGCCTCAAATTGCTTTAAGATCCGTGCAGCTGTTTTATTTGATTTCTACTTATACTTAACAATTGAACCTTTAAAAATTCATATCAATTTGAAACAAAGTCAGAAAAATATGAACTTTATGTCTATTTTGTGTATTTTGAAACATTCTATCTAATCATGATGTTTATTTTATGATTTGATTTTTTTTGTCATTCGGTACTGCCCATTTTCCAACAGCAGCCCCTTTTTTATTTAAATGCTGTTTTTTTCTATTTTTGAATCTGAACTTTGGAAATTCGTATAAAATCGAAATATAGTCAGAAAAATACAAACTTTGTGTCCATTTTGTGTGTTTTGAAGTCCTCTATCTAGTGGTGAAGTCCATTTTTCATTGTGGTCCCTGTACCAGTCCAGAAGGTTCTGTTTACCAGAGAAGGTCATTTTGACACTTTTGAATGCTTTTCTTGTGTCATTGGTACATGCTTTGTAGTGTAATATTGGTCCACTGTTCCAGAGGGTATTAGGGACTGATTTAAAACATTTACAACTAATTCCATGAATTAAACATCATTTTATGGACTTTCATAGCCTTTGTTGCTATATCTTTGGTACCAATGAACAAAGGAAAAGGAAAAAAAATCCAAAATTCCAAAAATGATGTTAAAAATCTGCCAAAAATGTGGTTTTATGCAGGGAAGCCCCTGATTTTGTTTAAAATCATGTTTTTGATATTTTTGAAGAACATGTCATTAAGATTTCCTTAGGTTTAGAGATGCAAACATCCAACTTGTCATTTGTTTACACTTCAAACCTTCCATCTTCCACCATTTGTATATATTTGAAATATTTAATTTCTTTTAGCATGTTTGCTTAGGAAATCAAATGTTCTTCCATACACAAATGGATCCAAAAAGGGAGAGTCATCGAAATATCACGAGTTTAAAGCACAAATGACATATCATAGCTAATGCTAATATCATTTAATACTTTAGACTTCAATTTCTCCCCATTTGCACATAGTTTTTAATTTTTGCCAATATTCATGCATGTAAATGCACTAATTATTGACTAAATCAATCCCTTTGCACAAATAGGCCCTTTGATCATTTAGGTTGAGAGAATAGTAGGGGAAACCTCATGGCTCAACCCTACTACCTCTTGTGTTTAATTAAATTTTTAGTGTCACTTTGTTATTCTTTTAGCCTCCTCACAAAATAATTAATATAGTTTTCATATGAAGGGAAACCTCATGGCTCAACCCTCATACTTCTACTATTTAATTATTTTTAGAAGAAAACTAAAGGAATTTAGAGAAGAAAAGAAATATCAAAGATTAAAACTTTATTATTTTTATTTTATAAGCTCCAAATAAAAGAGATGATAAAATATTAACATATGTGTATATATATTAATACTTATGCATATATCTATATATATTATTATTATTTTTATGCAAGGTAAAAAGAGGTAAAAGAAAAAAAATCACATTTTAATATTTTTCATTATTATTTCATGAAAGATGCAAGCAAAGGAATTAAAAAGGGAAAAATATATTTTCATTTGATCCTCAAGTTACATATTTCATTTTGTTCATCCTATGATGAACTAGAAACCATGCAACTCTCACATTCATGATTTTTAAAGGTTTAGAAAAATAAAAAGATGAGGAGGTGAGGGATAGAGCTAAAGTAATGAAGAACAAACAAGAAAAATCATCAAAGAAACCTTCTTTATTTCGATTAAAAACAGAATATTTATAGATCCTTGCTCATTAAGAGCCTTACATTACGTAGGTATTGATTACCTATTAAACTTGCTTAAGAAACTTCAAACTTCTAACCTAGCCTTGGTGTGAAAATGGGGTTTTCTCTCTTGTTTCTTGCTCAAAGCTTTCTGGAGAAGAAGAAGTGCGTGTAGAGTATTCATTTGAGGTGCCTTATATTGGGCAATATTAGGTTTTTTCGAATTGCTGCCTGCTGATGTGTTTTTTGCTATGCCCACCAGGTGTTTGATCAAGGGCCTGGATCAATTAACCTCATTCATGCATACATATGTGGCAAAAACTGTCCAATAGGGGTTTGGCATGTTAATGATTCTCCTCTGGAGTGATCTCAACCTTTGGATTAGCATTAAATAGCTTATACCACCTCTTGGCCATTGATCAACCGGCCACATGAGGCAATGCTTGTCTTTAGTGCCCCTGCATCTCTGGAGCCGAACCTTCCATCTTGGTCATCTCCCATAGACTGCATGGCACGCGTCCTAGGGACCGTTTGGAGTATTAACAGCTGTAGAGGCCGATGTACACTGCACCGGCGGTATACCGAGCTCATTATACCCTTTCTCTTGATATTAATGCGTTGGACGTGAAATAAGTGCCAAGTAGCATCGCCATACAGTGTTTAATGTGTTCCAGGGCACATTATACCCTTTCTCTAAGCCAATTCGTTGTATCCCGATCACACCCGAGCTGCACCAAGCCATGTTCGTGTGTCAGTTTAATTCAATGCATTTCTAACTCAATTAAGGCCTCCAATAGCGTCGTGAAGGTCCATTTATCGTCCCTTCCAAATCTCAGAGCCCAATTTGAGGTATAATTATAGTTTCACATTTTTGCTTTGCCCAATTTCCGGCCGAGTTATGAATTGAAGGAAGGATGCGTAAGAAAGGGCATAGGCAGCGAAGAGAAGGGAGGAAGGAAGGCCTTACAGGCTTTGGGGTAAGCTCTCGGGTTAAACAACCAATTTACTGAATTTGTTCTCTTCAAAAAATTCTTCTCATGGGCTCGGGTTGAAGGAGGAAGAGAGACCTGGGCAAGGGGCCCCACCTGTCGGCCTCCATTTTCATTTCAAAACCTTTCGTTTTTCATAGCTGGGTCGGGTGTTTGGTGAGCCATGTATTGACCCATAGGCGGCATATGGTGCGCGGGGTGCACGCGAGTTGAAGGGGTCAAGCGCTCCTCTTTTAAAACCCACGGCATTGAGTCCCCTTTGGGTAGTTCCGGTGCACAAGGACCATGTGCTATTAATTCGGTGTACACGGCTTGTGGGTTGTGGGCTAGGTCTATCCAGGTTAGGGCTTCGGATAAGAGAGTAAAA
The DNA here is from genome assembly GCA_025461045.1 of Carex parvula. Lineage (NCBI taxonomy): Eukaryota > Viridiplantae > Streptophyta > Magnoliopsida > Poales > Cyperaceae > Carex > Carex parvula. The sequence continues at coordinate 12,070 of JAJGRW010002205.1, read as the reverse complement.
TGGTTATGAGTCTATGACCCGCGGGCCCCATTCTTCCCTTTTGTTATGAGGCTCCAATTTGCACCCGGAGTAGCTTGAAGCATGTTTTTTTGTTGAGTATCTCCATGATTTTGCACCCAAGAATTTGTTCATGACTTGTTTGAATTCTAGGAAATTATTTCCTTTGTAATTTTGCCCATACCACATATCAAAATTCATGGTTTCATGTGTAGAATGCCACCAATAATTTTAACATGTTGCACTCAATTCCTTTTAGAAATTTATGTGCGATTTTGGCACTTTTCCAATTAGAAGACAGCTACTCATTACATTAAATTTTGAGTAGCAACTTTTTAAGGTCAAACACATCTCAAGTTGGCAAAGAGTAGCGACGACTTCCACCTCCAAAGAGTCCAGTATTAGAGGGTCTATCACTTTGAAATTTATTGTATTGAAGAAAAAACAAAGCTTCGTAATGGTTTGACGAACGGGCTTTGGTAAAACCCCCCGAATTGCAACAGGAATCATATGTGTCAATAAAACATGACAGTCGTGAGATTTCAAACCGACCAGTTTCAGGTCCTTCATCGACACCAGCTTCTTAATATTCGAAGAATACCCTGATGGGACCTTAATACTACGGAGGCATTCACAAAAGCTTGTTTTCTCTTTCTTCGACATCGTGCACATTGCGGGGGGGTAGGTATGTGCGCTTCCCTTTCTCCTGCGGTGCAAGCTCGGGTCGTATTCCCATTTCTACCAAGTCTTTTCGAACTTTGATACCATCTTTAGTCTTCCCCGGAATGTTCAATAATAAACCAGTCAAACTGTCGCAGACATTTTTTTCAACATGCATGACATCTATACAATGTCTCACTTCTAAATATTCCCAATAAGGTAGGGCCCAAAATATGGATTTCTTTTTCTAAATATTCTTCGGCGGTTTTGTGGCACACTTTCCAAACACAACATCAAGGTCTTTAACACGCTCGAAGACACCCTTCCCATCTAATGGACGACGGGCCACTCCAAGCTCAACTTTCCCGTTGAATGCCTTCTTCTTCTTACGATATGGGTGATTAATTGGAAGAAACCTACGGTGCCCCATAAATACATTCTTTTGACAGTTCTTCAACCTCAGCACCTGCGTATCATCTTCACAAATAGGGCACGCTTTTGCTCCTTTACAAGTGTAACCCGACAAATTCCCGTACGCGGGGAAATCATTTACGGTGCAAAACACCATGGCCCGCAAGTTGAAGGTCTCTTTCATGTACGCATCCCACACCGAGACGCCATCACGCCATAATTTTTGGAGGTCCTCGATTAATGGTGCGAGATATACATCTATGTCATTTCCGGGTTGTCTGGGTCCTTGGATTAGTAATGACATCATTATATACCTGCGTTTCATGCACAACCAAGGAGGAAGATTGTAGATGGCTAACAGAACTGGCCAAGTACTGTGCCGACTGCTCATGCTTCCAAACGGACTCATTCCATCTGTGCTCACCACAATCTTGAGGTTTCTTACCTCGGAACTAAAATCTTTGAAATGTTTATCAAAATTTCTCCACTGAGGAGAATCAACCGGGTGTCTTAGTTTACCGTCCTTTTTGCGCCCTTCTTCATGCCAACGCAATAACTTCGCATCTTTGGGATTTACAAATAACCGTTTGAATCTCAGTATTATCGGCAAATACCACAACACCTTAGCCGGAGGCCGGCCCTTTTTGCCGTCGTCACAATCAGTAGTGCCCTGGTCCTTACATTTATACCGAGAAACACCGCACTTAGGACAAATATGCATGGCCTCGTACTCATTACGGTACAATACACAGTCATTCGGACATGCATGTATTCTTTCGATCTTCAAACCCACTGGACATATCAATTTTTTCGCCTGATATATTGTACGGGGTAACTCGTTGTTATCTGGGAGCATTTCTCCTAAAAGCTTTAATAAGGACGTGAAACTCTTATCGCTCCAACCATTTTCTGCTTTCAAGTTAAATAATTTCAACACAGCTGACAGTTTCGTAAATTTGGTACACCCGGGATACAACGGCTTTTTGGATTCATTAGACAAATATTGAAATTTATCATAATTTTTATCAGTAATTTCATCTTCCACATCATGTAACATGTCCTCCAGATTATCAATATACTCGTGTACTACATTTTCATCGATTTCCGTCTGCAACTCATCATCGTCGTTGCGATCAAGTTCAACATTATCAAAATTTTCGACATTCACTACATCATCGCTGAAATCAAGTTCAAAATTATCAAAAATTTCTACATTCTCATCGCTCTCTTCACAACGGTTAGAATTCTTATTGGTACAACTACTTTCCCCAAATTCCTCACTATGTATGAACCAACATGTATATCTTTTCTTAAATCCACGACAAATCAGATGAGCTCTAATTTCTTCGGAGTCCCCAAATCTTAAAAAAAATGTACAATCTCTACAAGGACACAAAATGTCGGCTTCCTTCATCTTCACTCTATACCTCTCAGCGAATTTTATGAACTCATCAACGCGACCCAAATATTCTTCACTATCACGTCGCAATTCATACATCCAACTTCGATCCATCTGTAAATTAAATTAAAAAAATGATTTCAATTAATCATGGTCAACATGTAAATTGGTACCAAATTCTAGGCTTACAAAGGGCCGGTTTACAATCCTAACCCACTCTTTGAATATTAGGTCCCATATGTGAACACATATTAGCGAGATTTAATTAGTATTTGAGAAAAATTCGGCAGCATTTCCCCTTAACTCCCCAAGTATGCGTAAAAACCACATACTCGTAGGAGCATTAAGGGAAAATACCGTCGAACTTTCCTCAATTACTAATTAAATCCCGCTAATATGTGTTCACATCCTAAATGAGACCCAATATTCAAAGAGCAGTCCCAAAACGGGGACTATCCAAAATTAATCCCTATTGGATTAATTTTGGACGGGCAAAGGACCTAAAAGCATCAGTAGGTCGGTTATTGGACAACAATACACTAATTACACATGATCTAAATAAGTACAAATAAGTAACATAAAAATAGAGGAAGAAAAGGAAAATATATATATATATATATATATATATATATATATATATATATATATACACTAACCTTAGAAAGATAGAGAGGAGAAAATACAAACTTCAAAGATCTCTGATAATACCAGCTGCTGGCCTTTGCAGAAATCGGATCAGCGCATTCAATACAGAGAGAGAGAGACAGTATTAATTACTCGATAAAAAAAAACGGCGCTGGAAGGAGAAGGCCTTTTATACCAAAACCCAACAAAGACTTTTCTCCACGGATCTTAAGTCAAGAAATCCGTGTAGCTCTATCACAAATCATACACGGTTAATTGTATTTAAGAACCGTGTGTACCATGCTAGCATTTTCTAGGAATTTATAAAAAAATCCGTATCACTTAATATAGGAGAACGCGGTTCTACACGGATTTTCAACAAACAACCGTGTACATTTACTTTCTACACGGATATTTCGTTAAGAAATCCGTGTAGCTCTCTAACAAATCATACACGGCTATTTTTACTTAGAACCGTGTATAATGCTAGTACAAATATCCATGTAGCTATTTCGTACACGAATATTCAACAAATATCCGTGTACAGTTACTATTTGGACACGATTTTAAGTTAAATATCCGTGTATGATCCTGTATATTTTTTTATTAACAATTTTTTTCTGGGCTAGCCTCCATTTTTGCTAGCCAGTTTGCTACAAAATTCAATATTGAGTTTACCACCAAATTTTCAGATAATTTGACATCCAGTTTTCCAATTACAGCACACAAATTATACTTAGCATTACAAAATTCATAAATTCATATTTAGCATTACAAAATTCATAAATTCAACTCCTTATTTACTATTACAGCACAAAAATTACTAAATTCACTAATAAAACATTACAAGAAAATGCTTACAAGAACATTACTAGAATTCACAAAAATTACTAAATTCACTAATAAAACATTACAAGAACATTACTAAATTCACTAATAAAACATTACTAATATGCATAAATTCATATTTTATTTAACACCTTACAAGAGAATGCTCTATCTTGGTTAGGTTCCAAAGAAATGGGTCAGACTAACTTTCAACTAACAAAACATTTTCTGAAAATTAAATTATGTTTTAGTCCCTTGTTTTTGGCGATGTCGAAATGGACATGTCGCAGTGTTCTTACGTTGTTGTTTAAATTCTTTCGCAAACCACATCTTATTCAAAGGGGGCTTGTGTAAGAAATTAAACAACAATGCACTGCGACATGCCATTTCGACACCGCCAAAAACAAGTGATCAAAACATGATTTAATTTAAAGAACATGTTTTATTATTGAAAGTTAGTTTTACCCATTTCTTTGGAACCTAACCAAGAAAAAACATGTTCTTGTCAAGTGTCAAATAAAATATAGTGAAAATAAAAAGAAAATGAAATTCATCACATGCTGTCCATCAGAAAGTTCATCACAATCTGTAAATAAAAAAAATGATGAGTAAGTAAGCAACAATAAGTAACAGAAAATTAGAGGAAGAAACGGAAAATACATGCCAGAGATGAAGGAGATATTCATGCCAGAAGTGAAGTCCAGATGTAGGTTATCAATTATATCACATCGCTCGTCTTGATAGATGAGCTCCAAAGATAGCGACTTATCTTGATAGATAAGCGATCTGACATAATTGATAAACCTAAATCAAAATTCCAATTATTAACCGTGAAATGATTGTCAAAGTTGATCATAAGCGAAATGTAAAGTGACCGGTCTTTCTCTCTTCCTAAGGTTATACAGGAGAACCTACAATTTACCTATTAATTGCAAACACTAGCCTTTATGTTTGTTGAATTACTTGATCAAAACGGCGCTGGAAGGAGAAGGGCTTTTATACGGCGGGGGAAGGAGAAGGCCTTTTATACCAAAACCCTACACTTTTTTACACGGATTTATAGTTAACAATCCGTGTAGCTCTCTAACAAAGGATTCACGGATATTTATGCTTAAGAACCGTGTCCAATGGTAATATTTCTACACGGACTTATTATCAAAAATCCGTGTATTATTCCGACACGGATATTCAAAAAATATCCGTGTACAGATACTATTGTACACGGTTTTTAGTTAAATATCCGTGTAGTCTGATGTATTTTTCTTTTTAATTTTTTTTTCTGAGCTAGCCTCCAGTCTTGCTGAAGCTGCAATTCAAGCCAAACTTAATTAATGTCGGCAATAAATTCAAGCCAAAGCTGAAAGGGCACCATGATTTGTTCATACTGGGAAAATGCTTCAGATTCTTAAAAAAGGGGCATAAGAGCATGAATTGTAAGAACCAAAAGACGTTTCTGTAATTGCCAAGGCACAAATCACCTCTATTCGGCAATCCACTTTCTTCTAGTAATATATACATTCAATTCTTCAGTTATCAAAGGGAGTAAGTACATGCATGGCAATAAAGAAGAAGGTAAACAGACTAAGGAGACTCATGAGAAAACTATTGAACTGCAGCCACAAGGATCTATAAAAGGAAGGAACACATTTGCACAGAACCATGCACCATCGCTCTTGACATCACAATTCATAAACTGAAAACCATGGCAACACCACCAAATTGGCAAACTATGCAAATGCAAGATCCGGCTAATATCCAAAATCGCATTGAAGAGCTCAGGGTCTATTTGCCTCGACGGGATCAAGAAATGGCGGAAGAAAATCAGTTCCTTCTTCGCTCTGCAATTGTATTTGCCGGGCCACACTACAATGACCACCGCACAACAACACGTTTGGCGAGTGCATTGGGTAGATTTTTTGGAATTCCACCACATTATTTCAGAATATCTGAAATTGACCCATCAATTGGGGACTTTGTTGCCACTTTCCCAAATTCAATTATGAGAGATGCTGCGGTCCGGGTGGGCGTTTTTGTTCTTGACCGGGATGTTGAAGTCCAACTGGTGGAATGGACGGAAGAATTAGGCATGCTCCACGAGCCCACAACCCACCGTGCTAGAATTAGACTGCACGGTGTTCCTCTCCAATATTGGAACAAGGAAGACCTCTCTGATCTCGTATCAGGTTTTGGCTATTTGGTAAGAGTGGCGCCTTTCTTTCCCTATGGTAATTATGAGGTGCTTCGTGTTTTTGTGGCTTTTCATGATCCGGCAAAAATCCCAAAAAATATCCTTCTCATTGACGACCCAAACTCAACAATTGTGCAAGTGGAATTAGAAGGATACTTCCTCAGAGGTGGAAATTACATGCCACCTCCTCCGCCCCCGGGCCCCCCTCCATATAGGGGAAATCCACCTCCACATGCACCTCCACCACCCTCGTATTCTCAAGGCAATAACTCCGATGATCGTCGCATTAACCGCCGTCAAGCACCCTATGACAGTCACAGGTTCGGGCCAGGTGGGCGTCAACTTTAGTAGAGTTTGAAGTTATCAGTTATATCAAATGTTTAGGTTATCTTTTAATTTTGCAAATTCGGGCAGCAAATCCCATTGTTTAGGGATGCTAAAAATTATTATGGAAATTTATAGTTCATTGATGAATAAAATTAAAGTTTTCGTGTCCTATATATTTTTTGGGTTTTTTTTATTTCTGGACTAGTCTTTTCTACATGGAATTAAAAAAATAAAATCAGTGTAGCTATTTCGTACACGGCTATTCAACAAATATCCGTGTACAATTACTATTTGGATACGGTTTTAAGTTAAATATCCGTGTATGTTATCCTATATATTTTTTTATTAACAATTTTTTTCTGAGCTAGCCTCCAGTTTTGCTAGCCAGTTTGTTACAAAATTCAATATTTAGTTTACCCCCAGTTTTTCAGATAATTTGACATCCAGTTTTCCAATTACAGCACAAAAATTATACTTATCATTACAAAATTCATATTTAGCATTACAAAATTCATAAATTCATCTCCTTATTTACAATTACAGCACAAAAAATTACTAAATTCACTATATTTTATTTAATTACAAGAACATGCTTTATATTTGAAACACAAAATCGGTGGATGGCATACAAACCGGTCAATTAATAAGGGTAAACTAAAAATTCATGTACACTAAATTATACAAAATTATACAAATCCATATTGAGTATTACAAAATTTAAATTGAAACATTATACAAATCCATATTGAGCATATATTATACAAATCCATACTGGGTAGACATATCCTTCTTCCTGAGCCTCGATCCCATAATGATTTCAAATATAAACTTAAGGTTTACATTTGGTGCCAGTAGCTAGGGTTTACAGAGGGTAATATGAAGATATACATGTTTTAATAAAGAAAGAGTCAAGTAAAAAGTTGGATGAAGGACCTTCAAAAAAAAGAGAAGAGCTAGGTGGATGAAGGACCTTCAGAGCCGGACGAAGAGTCGAATGAAGAGTCGGACACAATCTTGTCAGTCTGACAAGATTGTGCCCGACTCCTCATTCGGCTCTTCATCCAGCTCTGAAGGTCCTTCATCCCACCTCTTCCCTTTTTTTTTCGAAGGTCCTTCATCCAACTTTTTACTCAACTCTTTCTTTAGTAAAACATGTATATCTTCATATTACCCTCTGTAAACCCTAGCTACTGGCACCAAAAGCGAAGAGCCATCGTTGCTCACCTGAATGTGACATGGTTCTACAAAAAATAACATTATTAGAAACAAGCACAATTATACATGCATTAGTAAAATAATCACTAAAATAACAATTATACATGCATCACTGTATTATACATGCATTAGTTGATTATACATGCATTACTCTATTATTAGAAACAAGCACAATTATACATGCATCACTCTATTATACATGCATTACTAAACAAGCACAATTATCAAGCTAATCATCACTAAAATAACAGTTATACATGCATTACTCTATTATACATGCATTACTCTATTATTAGAAAAAAGCACAATTATACATGCATCACTCTATTTAATATACTAATTATTTACATTATCTCAACAAATCAAGTATGCATGCATTAATTACTAATTGACCTAAATAAGCAATAACAAGTAACAGGAAATTAGAGGAAGAAAAGAGAAATATATACACGACTAACCTTAGCAAGATAGAGGGGAGAAATACAAATTAACTTCAAAGATCTCAGATCCGGCCTCCTTGTGCGCAGAAATCAGACCAATTCATATACAGATCTAGAGAGAGAGTATTAATTGATCAAAACGGCGCTAGAAGGAGAAGGCCTTTATCGATAATCAAAACCCTACAATAACCTTTCTCCACGGATTATTATGTAAAAAGCCGTGTAGCTCTGTCAAATATTTCTACACTGCTGTTTAAACAAACATCCGTGTGCATTTCGCATATTTCTACACGGTTCTCAACATAAATATCAGTGTCGCTCTCTCATGGCTATCTACACTGTTAGTTAAACAATAATCCGTTTACAATTCCTGATAAACGTCCGTGTAGCTCTCTCAAGGCTATCTACACTGATTCTTTAATAAATATCCGTGTAATATATCCCACAGATATTTCGGGCTTCCAAAAAATTACAATATCACACGGTTTTTATATAAAATTGTCAAATCCGTATACAATGTGCCGTGTACAATGACCATTTCTGTAGTAGTGATTCCAATTGATTTTTATACACATACCATTCAGCCCTCCATTTGTTGATCAGTGTCTGCATGTGGTAGTAGTGACTTACAAAGATACTAGGGTCGATGCCTTGGAGACAACACACGGACAGAACATGAGAACACGGTATTCTGTCCAATTGAGGCTTCTGGCATGTAATTACACACAAAAAATTATTTCAAACGAACGACATTTCTAAAATACGATATGACAAAAATATATCAATTTAAACAACATTACAAACTAAAACTAAAACAAATAAAACCATTTTTATAACAAAAATACAAATAATAGATTTTCGGTTTAGATAAAATTAAAAAAATTAGGGACCGCTCCGGCATTATGCGGCCCCATTTCAGGGTCTGCATCGGCATTATGCGGTTCCCAGTAAATGAGGCCGCACAATACCGGAGCGGTCATGGTAGATTTTGAAATTTCCAAAAACAGTAGTTTTTGTGGTTTATTTTTTTGAAGCTGTGCTATGAATAAAAATTTCGGGCCAAACTATGGTGCTTTATCTTCATAATTTTAAAAAATTAATCATCTATAGTAACATTTAATTGATTTTTTTAATTTTATATAGATAAGTCCCCTTATAATATGCTAAATGTGTATTTGTAGCTTAGTAATTAGAGTTTTTGTTATTGTGGAGACCTGAGTTTAAATTTCAACTGCTTGCCGCGTAATTATATATTTTATATTTCAATCTCTCAATCTAGATTTTTCTGATTCCGTTTCAGCAAAATAGCTTGGAAGGTGCCAGTGAGATTTTGCAGTGGTCAGTGGAACCGAGAATTTTTATTTATTTATATATCATGAACACTAATCATTAATTTAATTAGTTTGCAAACTGCTCAAACACTCTTTAGTAGGCGGATTTAAAAAAACAATGTTTAAGAGGACAAACTTGAAGCAATGTTTGGTTTGATAAAATTAGAGCATAATTAACCTTCCTAGCTACCTTTGATCGAGTGTGGTATTTTTCGTGTGGTATTATATTTTGAATCTAATAACTAGTTAAAATATCATTCACAATACGAAAGTAACAAAGTTCGAGATGCAGACATGTTCCTTAAGATTTTTTGAAATACAAAATGAGTCTGATATTGGGTATATGTTGCGGCCATTTTGATATAGTCTATCGTGTTTTAGTAAATATATAGTAAATAAGAAAAGCGTACACAACAACTTATTCCTTTTATATTCTAATTTTGATTAATAAATCTATTAAAGAATGTCTTTATTAAATTAAGATTGTTGTTTATTTATGTTTAAGACTATATATATCTTAACTTTTTAATCATATAAAGATTGAGGCCATGCTAATACATATCGCAAAATAATACAATACATAGTTATTAAGCTTATAAAGTCCAAATTATCGGATTTGTTTCAAATGACGAATGACAAACTGTTGAAATCGATCTACGAGTACTGTTTTTGCATGCAAAATTTATAAATTTATAAATTAGTTGTATAAAATTAAGCGGTCACAAAATGATGAAAAATGAATGAATTAAAATTATAAAATTATAAAAATGTTATTGCAAATTATCCGTAATCTTTTGATCAAGTAATGTTTTTATTTTGTAAATTTTGTAAAATTATGGTCTACATATAAATAATATTGAGCAGTTTGAATTGATTGTTTTTAAAAATGAAAACAGAAATTTTACGAGTGGTTTGTAATATGTATATTACCGCAATCTTGCTCTTATATAAATATAATAAAAAAGAGTGAGGCTATGGTGCTATGCATAGCACGGATGGCTAGTGTACTACGGCTCAATATGGTACTTTTTAAAATCCTAACGGTCGATCCGAACCGTTCAATGTGATAACCATATGAATATGTACTTGCAAACTAAATTTTATATTTTTTTGAATTTTTTTACTATTTTTTTAGATAGGTAGAATTTTGATGGTCCAGAATTTTCAGAAAACACTGATTTTTCTACCTATCTAAAAAAATAGTAAAAAAATTCAAAAAAATATAAAATTTAGTTTGCAAGTACATATTCATATGGATATCACATTGAACGGTTCGGATCGACCGTTAGAATTTTAAAAAGTACCATATTGAGCCGTAGTACACTAGCCATCCGTGCTATGCATAGCACCATAGCCTCACTCATTAAAAATAATTAAAATAATTAAAGAGGTTGTTTATTCACGTCAATATTTCTGAAATGAAGCAAATTATCAATCCAAACCGTTCGACCTAATCTTCATATTAAAATGTACTTGGAGACTAAATTTTATATATTTTTTTAAAAATTCACTATTTCTTCATATAAGTACAAAATCGTTGTGTTTTTAATATAAAATATTAAAAGTCTAAAAATATAAAATTGTGTCCGAGTACATTTTGATACTGTCACACCCCGAGACAACCCGCCACGTATTAATACGTAAAGCGTATACACATCACATACATTATCAATAAGTTCCACAAATGCCACATTAAATATTATAAACAATAGTCTTACAACAATAATCAAAGAGGTTCAACAGCGGTCACGATAGACATGATTAAGAATACGGTAACAACCATGTCTATTCAAGTGTACCAATTTAGTGGAAATTAAACAAACAAAACAATAAGTGGCATTGAATCATAAACATGGATCCTTCCGCTTGCTTTTACTCACGACCTTGTTCTGGCGACTCTTCCTCATTACCTGGAACCCACATAACAGTGGAACGGGTGAGAGATTCGAACATTCTCTCAGTGCGGGATTCAGTTCCAGTCCCGGAGTTTGTAAAATTAACTTAATTCTCAAAAGCATGAAAATAAAATAAATAATAATGCTCATTGTGTTCTAATTCCATGTAATCCTATGGTCATAAACACTTTTATTTTCTCTCAAGTTTCCGTTAGTTCATTATCTTATCATTCCAATGGAAGTCCAACCAACATTGGAATGCCGCCAACCCACTGGGAAGTCCAACCAACAATGGGAGGCCGCCAACTCACTGGGAAGTCCAACCAACAGTGAGAGGTTGTCTCACTAGACGGGGAATCCACCCTACGCTAGGTCTTGACCCGTGATGGGAAGTCCAACCGACAGCACGTTAACGAGGGGTCCAGTGGAATACCAGACCCAATGTATACATCCCGATATGCGAACATATCGGCTCCTGTTCACTTTAGTTATCCTTTCATATCTCGTATATTTACTCATCACAACACATCATATAAGTTCGTTGATCAAACGAATAATCCTATCATAATATTCTCTAACAAAGTCAAACGATCGTTCGATTTCAACATGCATAATTCAACTATGCAAAAATAAATACAAACAAAACGATAAGTAATAATTTTACAAAGTCCAGGAAACCCGCACCTGATATTTGAGTAATATTCCTTGATCGTCTCTTACGTCGTTATTATCCTTAAAAGTCGAACCTAAAACAT